>OU383779.1:53563079-53630579 GCA_910950805.1 Acrocephalus scirpaceus scirpaceus | reverse complement strand
AACAAATAGAATACTAATTCCTTCTTTGCTTTCTATGCTGTCACTGTAGCCATTCTGCCCCAAGATATTATAATTTCTGTAGGAAGCAGGAGAACTCAAGTAAGTAAAGAGAAAGCTGAAAATATTTGGGGAAAAAAGCAGACTCTTATGCACATTGTGCTCATCCCAGAATTATTGCTGGGTTCTCCTCTTTCCTAGTCAGATATGGAAGAAGAGTCAGAAAAACTTGCAAGCAAAGTAAGGACCAGCACCTTTTGTTCCTGGGCCTCAGTGAGGAAGCATCCATTAAAGCTAAGACTTGACCTCATAGAGCCATAGGAGGTAAGGGAGATGAATGAGCCATAAAGTCATCATTGCCACCTCTGAAAGACTTCTCAGCTGTGAAGAGTCCACAGAAACTGCCCAAGCCATCAGGAACCATGTCCGACAAACTGAAGGCTTAAAAGGTAAAATCCCAACAGACAGTTTAAAATATGTAACAGAAGATGGGAAAGACAGCAAAGACAATGTAAAAAAATTATCCACAGTTCTAAAGTGTCCTGCCATATTTCCAAGGATGAAAACCTAAACCAGAAATGAGAGTATGAGTTCAGAAAAAAACCCAACCCAAACCATTGCTTATAAAAACAAAGAACATCCATGGTTCGCTCCCTGCAATGCTCACTCTCTAAAATCATTACATCAATGCTCATTACCTCTAAAAACTTTTTTCAAGCCAAACTTGAACAACAGTGTCTCATTCACCATCTGGATCATGCATCATTTCTCCTCTGCCTGTACAAAGCATCTGTAAGCCATATATCAAGGTCTTCATTATTCAAAAAACACAGGCAATTCTTTTAATTAGCTTATCCTTCTGAACAGGCACATAGAAGTGACCAAAATTCACTTAGGACATGTTGTGTGCTTGAATGTTAAAATCAACACGATTGCTGCTACTGGTAATGTAACACAGAAATTCCAGTGGTCTGTTGGCATAATCACCATACACCTGACTTAAAATACCTGTGACTTGGAAGCATAAAATCAAAAATTAGATTAGAATTCCTCTCTTAATTCTGGAATAAATTTCTATAAGTACTACACATTACATTTTAGATAAGCACTTTCAAATTGTATTGATCAACTATGTATCTCATACCACTTTTTTTTTTTTCCCTAGTATTAAATTTAGGCCATTCCTGGTGCTACTGGACAGATAACGTAGGCAAATACAAACTTTTGAGCTTAAAATTTCTTTTAAAATACAGTTGACTTTGACCTTTACAAGGACACTTCATGTAAAACTAACTCGCTTACAAACATTTCAGTTCTAAAATGTTAATGCGCTACAAGGTTAATTGCTCTTATTAATCCATTAAACAAGAACTGTATGCCCTTTCTTATATTAACCATTATTTACTTATTTCATTCTTATGTCCAAAGTCCAAAAGCTCTTATCTTTGTTACAAAAACTAACAAAGAGTTAGCTAAATCTTACAAAACTTGAGCTGGGTTCTGTCTGTGTGCCTTCATTATTACTAAAAGCCTTGGCATTAAAAAAAAAAAAAAGTGTCAAACAGGGTGGTCAGCAATTTTTTGAGATCACTTGCTGTAGCAGTGCAAGTCAAAGAATCTAACATATCTCTTTGTTTTAGTTAAAAAAATATTTCTTTTTTTTCCCTTGCCTGTGATTTGAGAAGAAGAGAGCAGATTTTTATGTGCATATGTAGCAATGGTAAGCAGCTGTAAAAACCTCCCACCCTAAAGATTGATGAATATGTTTCATTAACACCAGCACATCTGAAAGACATTTGACACTTTGGAAGACCAACTATGGTTCTTTAAAATGCCCCAGATGAAATGCCTCATAATATGATTATTAATGGCCATCTCAGGAGCCTCTGGTGCCTTCTCTATTTAAAAAGTTATAAAACCTTAACTTCTGGTTATACCTGACCACAGTGTAAATGTTTATTTTGCTAGGAAATCTGGAACTCTACTAGCATACGGAGTTGTGAGATCTGCACTGGCAAGATTTAAAAAGCCTTTGTGAAATGCACTGTTTATATTCTTTTTCTATTTATGACATTAAAGACTCACCACATCCTTTGAATATCAAACAATAGAAAACCACAAAGCAAATACTTTGTGGCCATCCCATGCCATATTCATTGAATGGCTGTTAGGAATGAACACATCTATGAGGTTCAACATCTGGTTTTGGGTGTAGTGCGAAGAAATTCAGAATCTGAACCAAGTGGGCATCTGTTTTCTTCATTTCTGAATGTTTCTAAATCTGAGGCAGCTCTGGATGGAGGCCATGCACCCAGTGCTTGTAAAGGAAGAGCTCTCCTCCATGTATCAGTGGCATGTATCAGTGGCCCAGGTGGAGGGCCCTACGGATGCTTGTCTCACATCCCTGGAGAAAAGACTGGCCTCCACTAATACACGTGGTAGCCCTGAGGACAGCCAGGCAGACTCAGGTAAGCTCAAAGGCTTTTGTCCATTCAGAATGAAAAGTACATTGTACTTGACAATAAACCTGCCATTTGAAACCTCAGGGGTTTTAATCTTATAAATAATAGAGTTCAGAGAAGAAGGGTTTGCAAGTCTGCATTGCACCGCCCAGAATTCAGATTTATGTAATGCACTTATAGGGACGTGGTGCTGAAATGCATGCAAGTGTTAGGGCATTTGAGATTCAAAGCCAATATTGCCCAAAAATATGCAATGCAACACTAATATTTCTCTCTGTTATGCTGTTTTCCCCAGCTGCTGTGAGAACATCCATCACTCAATGGCAGGTCAGAGCTATCCAGTCCACTTCATGCACTAGTACAGCTTTTTACTTCCTGTTGAAGATGCTGTTAAACAAGCATGATGTCCACACCAGAGGAAACTATGTAAAATGACCCAAAGAAGATGCACATTACTAATCACACATGAACAGTTTTTACTCATTAGGGCTGATAGTGACTTCTTCTTTGTATATACCAGCCTGCGTATCTTGAGAAAATTAGAAAAGCAGGGTTACTAACTCTCCTGCATTGAACAAGCATTTGAAAAGATTGGTTTATAAAATATATAGAAAGAGCTATGGTTTAGAAATGTAATAACAAAGGGTATGAAACTTCAATTATTCTTCTTTGATCATCAAGAGGAAAGTTGCAGCAGCTCTGCTGCAAAATGAATTAGTCCCTCAAATGCTTTCAGGCATCAAAATAATTCCTACTGTTTTAGGATGTGAAAAATTGTTTTGAAAAATTCAGCAGTATAAAAAAATAATCTGTTAAGCACATTAAGGGCTGTCTTTTTCTGCAGGTGCATTCAGAAAATAGGGAGCATTTCTTTAGCTCCCTATTGCACTTTAAAAATGCAGAATACTAAAATGGCAAGCATGAAGCTAACTGTCAGGCCATGCAGTTTCACTGTGGGGAGGTTATCACATGCAGCTTTGCTGCCTTATTCATTGCCTGCAGCTCTTCCAATCAGATAACCTTAACATACATGGTGCTATCAATTTCCAGATGTGGTACATGCTATGCAGCATCTAGTTTTTGACAGACTAAAATGGAACAGACAATTTTTCTCTTTATGTAATCAACCATCAGTCACACTATGAGATTCACAAAGAGTATCTGGAAGTGCTGTCAAGTGCCAATTAGTGATGTTGCTAACCCAAAAGGTAAAGAAGATTGTAGAAGAAGTAGCCCAGTATAATTCTCCACTCCAGTGTCCTTAAAGTGGGCTATCGTTTATTAATGTACTCCTACAGATGAAAGAGAAATGGGAGGTCAGTGGTTCCTGTCTTCAACAATCTTCTGCAATCTTCTCATAATGAATTGTAAATAGTATCACGATCAACCTCCTCTTCCTGCGCTGGAAACCAGCGCAAATAGCTCCACAAAGCCAAGCACTGATAATACCGCTCCTCAGGACACAAAGATGAAGGCCACCCTCTGTCCTCTGCCTGTCATGCTGTGTGTGGGTTGGCATGGCTGGGGCTCACCCTTTCTGCCTTGCCACATCCCCCCACGGTTTTGGGGTACATTCACACCGTGGATATGCAGGGCTGAAATCCTGAGCTCTTTATCATTTGAAGACAATCTGAAGATTGATGAACAATCAATGGAAACGTCTTCCTCCCTCTCAGAGCAATTCTCAGCACAATCTGGCAAAATGTCATTATCACCTAATATGGTTTTATCATGAGGTGTTCCTGCTTTCAGAGCAGCAAATGATTTTTACAAGGTCAAAAGCAGAATATCATGCCTGGGTGTTGGCCATCTTGAACTGCATAATGAAGACACGTTCTTCAAAAGGCAGCACTGCTCTGGTGCACAGAGAATACCTGACAAGCTTGGATTTGAAGTGACCAGCCTATGTGCATCCTTTCCTTTTAAGGGTTACAGTAACCAGTAGTCAGTGTAGATACAATGCATTATTAATTAGCATATACAAATCCTATTTATATTAAAAAAGCTTGCTTAGTGAAGGAGACATAATTCCCGTTATTACCATTCCAAATACCAAAAAACAAATATTGTCTACAGAGCTAATAAAAACACAAGATACGAGCAACAAGCTTGGAATATATTTGTACTCTACACGATCTTTTTAATGTGTGACCACTATTTTTCATGGTAAATCATATATGCTAACAGAATTATTCTGAGTGTACCTGTTTTCCTGAATGGCAATGTTCTGAAAGAGCAGAGCTGAAGAGACTTATCATATAGATGTATAATACTTATAGTACACAGCTATTGTATATGCACTAGGCTTGTGACTTCTTAAAACACACGTGCATGGAAGGGGTGCAAAATTACTTCAAAGCTGCCTGGACAAGCATAAGTTTGTGCAGAAAATGCCACACCATGAATCCCCAAAACAGTTTATCAAACCAGCAACATACATGGACAGTCATGCTCCAGAGTCCAGTGAGTCTGTGGCATCTCTCCACTACCACTGGTGCAAATACCACTGAAAACAGACATCGTATAAACATTTTAAAAAGTTGAGAAAACTTTGAGCTTTTTTTTGTATTGGATTCTATAGGAATGCAATGAAAAACTGTTGTTAATGCAGGAAAGATCAGATCAAGCTGGCAAACGATCTCCCTGTGCCATAATTTAGCAAATGAGCAGAACTATTCCCTGGAAGGTGCCAGACAATTAGAGGACAAGTCACAACAGCAAAGGTGTTCCTACCCAGTGCGAACACTTTGTCAAGGTATGGAAACAATTTACAGTGTTTTCAGAACCGTAGTTCAGGTCAGTTCATTTTTGTACTCTCCCATATGGTTCTGCTCCTTCTATTTCCAGAGTGAACCCTATTTACCTGGACAGGTACGGCAGAAAATATATTGTTTGCAGAGAAAGTGAGAATCATCAATAAAGAAAACTTCTCAAGATAGGTATATTGAGTATGTGTATTGGCTTGATCTGACAAGGGAAGAAAATGGCAAACAACTTGTTTTCTACTTGAGAGGCATCTGAGAGCAGAGAACTGGTCAGGTGCTGCATTGTGGCTTCTGGAGGCTCAGCAATAAAAGTACTGTTTGGGTGGAGAGAGCAAATAAAAGTGGCTTCCAGCCACATTTTTATCTTTATGAATCTGAGCCTGGCAAAAGACCAAACATCATTTGCACCAGGTTTTTCACTTCCCCCAGGTCTGTAAAGAGAAAAAATCCATTCAACCCTTCCATGCATAACTGCCAGCGTGGACCATGTCAAGTGGTCATAGCTCTGCTGTCCCCTTACATGAAAGCAGAAAGGACATATGCAATTAAGAGCTATTATTACATTATCATATATATTAAAATATTCATTATTATATATTATATAATTATTTTAAGTAATAATTATATTATTATATTTGTATGGTGTTATATATAGTATATATTTATATGTGTTATAATTATATTACATATAATTATCTTTATGCTGTACCACTCCTTATGGGTCAGGGCTTTCCTCACCACAAATGAGGCAGTGAGCCACATTTCACAGTGGCTTTCACCCACTGAATCACAACAAAGCAATGCTCTTCTTGTTCCTGAGGGCAGACTTCCCACCCAAAATACTACAGCTCTTACAGTCACCCTTGGGAAAATAATTCTTTCCATAGTAAAGGAAGCCTAAACACAGTATAATGATTGCTGCAGGTCTACACTAGATTAATACAGAGCGTCCAAAATGCTTAGGAAATGGGATTTTTTTTCTCCTAACACATGGTTCGGTATGTTGTCCATACTGAAGTGACACATTAGGTTGCAGTTTCAAACTTTTGGAAGGCAGCCATGGAAGACAGAAACCATATGATCCCAGAGTGGATTTATATTCGTTAACTTACATGAGACTGGCACAAGCCTCTAAATATTAGCCTATGATTTTTGCAAAAAAAACCCCAGGACTTTGGGTTGTTAGCAGAGCTTTCAATACTAGCAGCTGCAATGGACTGATCTTAGACAGGGAACTACAGCACTTAGTGAAAGATGGAAAGGAATAATAGTTTAGCACCTCTTTCAGAAAAGGTAAAGTTAAATGCAGAAGCAGAATGTCTTCTCCATGAAGCAGCACAGAAAATTACTTTTACATTCATGTGACATTGAGGAACAAACGACAAAGAATTTTCCATTAATAATTTAATTTGGGGGCCAAAGGGCCCTCAATAACATCATAAGCATATAACATGGAGACAAGTTTATCCCTGAGATAAGCAATCACAGTGGAGTTTCTTACAGCATGTTTGAATTTGACTCTATGGAATGCAAAATTTAAAAAAAAACCATAAATAACTGATAGGGACAGCTGCCAACCCACCTTAGACCATCATGACTTTATGCTGAACTTTAGAAGTGCAGAAAAATGAAGCTGTGGAACTGGAAAGTAGCATATTACCAGGTTCTGAGCATCTCCATCTCCCATGTCTATAAAAGATGACACAGAAACAACACAGTCATCATCTGGCAGGATCATTAGAGCATTAAAATTCAGCCCTGAATCTAAAACAATACATTCAAAGATGTGATTTCTGAGGAAAATTTAGGCCTCTAAGTTGAAGATCCAGATTCCTTTTGTGGTACATCCTTACTACTGGAAATCAGGATTGTTAACAGAAAGTGTGTGGAGTTGAGATGGTGTTCAAATCTGCTAGGGAGAGATGAAGAGAGGGTATTAATCCAAAATCATATTTCCTATAGAACGAACCTGTGCACACAGAGCCTCCAGTTAAGCATTAAGATGTAACCCTCATTCACATTCAGCAAAACCCTCTGACTCATGGGCGCTTTGTTCCTTGAGGGCTGGACAACTGGATTACTCTTTATTTTTAAAGATGGATGGTGGTGATGCTGCTGCTCATCTTTTATAGCAGTGGTTAAAGCACTCACCCAGAAACTGGTGAGCTGACTACGGTTCAGCGACCTCCTCAGTGTGAGGGGGTTCAAATCTACAGCTCCAGCCTAGCCTCTGACAACCAAGTTAAGCCACAATTGCTGGAGATTTGGGGAACGAGGGCAGAGAAGGGAAAAGAGGGGGCAGTCTGCTTCCTGCTGAAGCTGCATGGCTGTTCAGCAAAGAATGCAAGATTTATAGGGTCAGAAAGAAAGAGAATTGGAAAAAAAGGAGCTTAACTCTAGACTAAACATGAAGGCTTCCTCTGGGGGAAAAAAAGTCATCCTCTTCAATGTTTTTAATGTTGTTAATTAATTTAGTTTTAAACAGGATTTTACAGTGGTGTTTCCAAATTTGTGAGATGGAAATACTTTTATACAATTATAAAATTTAATGAAAATTTCCATTTGCAATAAATGCCTGATGAAAGGCAGTGGTGGGATGCTGAGCCACATGCCACTCTGAGAGTCACACTGCCCAGCACAGTCACCCCAAGAGCTGCCCCATTGCCTGGGGAGTGAGTGTGTGATATATGTGGGGATGTGGCTTTGGGCTGCAGTCCCCAACAGGTTCTCTGCTCTCTTCTTGCCAGCTGAAGGACACTTGGGATGGAGGATGCTTCAAGACTGGGGGCCATGTAGCCACACCAGTATCATGTACTGGCCCTGATTACTGAGTTCATCACGAAAGGGGGTGTAGTAGTAGCTGGTACAACAGAAATCCAGCAGTGGAGCATGGACAAAGGGAATGAAATTGTAGGTGGAGCACTAAAATCAGCTGCTTGCTGAAGGCAATCTTTGCTGGGAGGAGGAGCTGGACTCCTCGGTGCAAGTTTCCTCACACACTGCTGCCTTCACAGTGGACAGCAACAGGAGGGAAGAGGCATAAATGAGAGGAAATCTGGCAACAGACAAATTAAAAGATTGTCTAGTTTCTTACAGCAGAATAAAGCCTAGTGAGACCTGTGTCTTGTACCCTTTTCAGTGCATTAAAATACTGTGTTATTTTGCCTCCAGATTAATTCACCAGCCAGGTTACAACCATTACAGCCCTTAAAAGGACTTCCTAATTTCTCACTATTATTCAGTCAGGCACTTTAGTTAGTCACTATTTGGGGCAAAACATTTAGTGATGTCACAGGTTTACTTATTTTCTTTTTAATTTGATCTCTATTTTATTTAATCCTCAAGAGTTTGGAGATCAGGAGCTATGCAAAGAATTGTCTATTTGTGAAAAGCTTGCTTTGGTTGGCTGTCAGTGAATTTGTAGCCACAGCAAAGGCTCTGATACACCAGGGAGAAAATCATGCTTTTACCTAATCTAACCAAACCAACCTTGGTCAGATTGATTCAGTTTCCAGCCTTGGCTCTGACCTCACCCTTACCCTCAATCCTGCCTCACTTTCACACTGAGTATTTTATACAGCTTCTATTTTCTCCCTGCATAGCTTCTACCAGCCCCCTGCTGCCCCCCCACCCCCCCACCCCCCCCAATTTCTATGTTCTACTCATCAACCATTGCTTTAGAATCTTCAGGCTGGATGGGCAGGCATGCGGTGCTGGCAGGTGGTGTAGCTGTTAGGCAGCCTTGTGTATCACAAGAGATCTAATGCTATCAAATTTCTTTTCCCCCAAAGACTAAAGAGAGCAAGCCTTTGTAAGCATGCAGGAGGGGGATGAAAACACTTTGTCTCCTGAGCAGCCAGCCTTTGTCATTTTACAAATGAAATCACTTTGGAAATTTAGAGAATTAATATCATAATGAAGACGGGAGTACCCATTAGGGTGGTCTAATGTTGCTCTGGAGATATATGATGGATGTCCAGTTGCTGTAAGCCCTTATTTGCAGAGAGTCACCTCTGTAGTTGCCATTATTAGGAAGATGTCTGAAGCAGAGGATCAGACACAACCATTGCAAGATGAGATAGTGTTTGACTGGTTTCCAGGGAACCGAAGGATACAGCCTTAGTTGTACCTGTCACTATGGCTCCCAGCTTTTTTCCCCCTTAATGTCTTTTTTAGCTGTAGGAAGTTTCTCTTTAAAGATTCACTGCTTCTCTAATAGCATGAAAAAGCAGGAATAGGAACATAAAAAAAAATGTTACCTGGGTTGCAAAGAAACTTCCACTTATTGCAAAACAATTGGTATAGTTCATCATCAATTGCAATCTGCTGCACTAGCCAGCTTTTGCAAATAAAGATAACCACGAGATCTAACCTGTAGTGTATTACTCGTAGTAACTGGAAATATTCACCTGCTGTGTCCAGTTCTGGAGGTAGCTAACACAATGTCAAAGCAGTGATGCCGTGATTGCCATTCCTGGAAGCACAGCCTCAAGAAAGTAGTACTTCCTGGAATTATCTTAATGGGCAATTGAATCATCATTTCTAGCACTCCAGCATCTTTCCCAGAAGGACAGTTTTCCACAGGCAATGATTCCAGTTAGAAACAAATGTGAATATCCAAACTTCAATTCTTTTCCCTTTCTGACTGGTTTGCAGAGAACAGAAGCTTTAAGCAGATGTTAAAATTAGGGAGAAAGGCACCTAGGACATGAGGCTGGAAGGTGCCCAGTATAGTGATTTACCTGCACCTCATTTTATAGTAGCTCTTCTACCCAGGTCATTTATTTTCTCCCAATTATCTGTGTTCCTTTAATAATTCTCTACTGGTCACTAACATTGCTGCTTTGTTGTGTTATTTCCAGGGAAGCTCAGGTGCTGGTGTAAGTTGTCATTGCTGCAATGCCTTCCATGAGGATTTACACCAGTGCAGTGCCTGTGTTTTAAGTAAATCAGGTTAAATTCAGTAATGTCTACATTTTTTTTCCAGCTATGGAGGTATGCAAGGCAGCATGTTGTTACTAACCTTTTCAAACAAATGTGACATGACGAGTCCACACTTTGCTCTGTATATAATCAGTACTGATTTTGGGGAATAATCAGTGGTAAATAAATTGAGTGCTGTTGAAATACCCTTTGTGTGTGTTCTCATGAATTACTCATGAAACGGGTTACAAATTTCTGCCTCAGATACCCAGTATTGGATATGTACTGCGCTTTTTTTTTTTTTTTTTAAATATATGGAGATAGAAGGTGTTTGGATATTGTTTTTATGTGTTGGGTTGTTTCATTTTGGGATTTAGGGGGTTTTTTGCAAAATTCTATTTGTTTCCCCTAAATCTTCTGTTTAGTGGCCAGATTCACCTTGGTGGGAGCAAATGCAACTCTATCGATAGCACTGGAATTCTCTCTGCATATGTCAGCGATGAATTTGTCCCCATATTTATTGGAAATACCTGAGCTGCTGTGATATGATGTGGTAAATCATGCTGAGAGCAAATCAAACAGACAGGCTGTGGCTGCATCACTATTTCATACAACTCAGGTCATAATGGACAGGACAATGCTGTAGTGTGAAATTCAGTGCTAAGGAAAATACATTCTTTCTAACCTTTTAGGAAAATACTCCTCATCCTTTAAAGGACAATTTAGGCAATGTAACCACTGCTGGAACCAGGGCAGGAGCATTTAGGAGGCAAAGAGAAAAACACCATTGCCCAAGAGGAGAACAAGTTGTCTGTAGATATTCCCACGCTTTTGCTATTCCAAAATTCCCATCAACTGTTGCATAGAGCTTCCAGAAATAAAGCTATTCACTCTTGCTACAGTAAATGAAAGCAATGCAGCACGCCAGTCTTCAAGCCCAGCAAACTATAAATGTAATATCAGACGGAGAAGAGCTAATGAAAACAATCACATTAAACATAGCTCTTCAGTGCTTGGTGCTCAATAAGTGAGCAGCAGGCTTTCTCTGTCTAGCTTACAGAAAACAGGAGGTAGCAGTTTGCAAGGAGCAGCGTTTTAATGTGATTGGACTATAACAGACAATCTATTTACAGCATGCTCTGGGGAGCTTATAAACAAATGTTGAGTAATTTCAGCCAGCAGTAATTACCCTTGCAGCTGACAAGGATAGCATGATACTTTCTCCTTCACCTTCAGCCCAGTCCAGAAGGCACTGTACACAATGGCACTTCTAATTATTTCTGCATTTCTATGGCTAAAGACCAAAGTGTGTTATTAGGGAACATTTTAGAAGCTTTTTAAAAGCTTGTTTATTGGGACAATTAAAAGTCATCACTATGACAGCAAATAAAAGGTTCCATTCCCAGGCACGCAGTTGCAGCTGGGGGTCTGTCTGCTTACCTTGTAAGCCTTGTCTACATGAGGCAAAATTTACAGCCACCTCTCACTGCTGCTAATACCAGTTCAATGGCATCGATGCTATCAAGGTGGGCAACCTTTGAGGGTACAGAGAATGGGGCTTTGTAAATATCATATTATCTAACCCTGATTAGAGAACATTGAATAAACATAGTGCTTAAAATGCTGTCCACTCACCTGTGCTTGAGCTCCCAACACAGTCAAACATAGTGGGGGTGAAGCCTTTGTAGCTGTAAGAAGATATTTTTGCAGAGTGCCTGTGGTGCAGTCAAAGCTTCAGACAACATGGCATTTTGTCTTCTGTTGAAAGAAAATAAAGCATGTTCTAAAACATCCATTAGCACTTAATTACTGGTGAAATACTATGGCTTGCATTTTTTTTTTTCCCCAGGCACTGGATACACAAATAGGTGAATTCTGGGCTGGAATCAGCTGCCACAGTGAGTCAGTAGGAAGGCAGGGGCAGAGGCAAAGAGACCCCGGGCTATGCTGGGAGAAGGTCACGGGACTGGGGTGCTCCACTCCGCATTCCTCCTACTGCTGGTGATAAGCCCTTTTCCCTACCAATGGCTATGTGATGGCAAATCTAGACCTTGTAGTTTCCCCAAATCATCAGTAACCTATGCCATGCTCCAAAAGCCATCTCCCCACTGTTACAGAATACCCCGGGCTGCATTCACTGGTGTTTCAAATGCCCACTGTCCACGGCACAGCCCTCTGGCTCCTCAGGCACCCATGGGCACAGCCTGCTCAGAGCCCTGCTCTGCAGCCAAGCCAGCTCACCAAGAACGGGCAGAAAGCACTGGTGAACTGCCACTGAGATACAAGGGTGCACAGCCTGTCCAATCCTAAAATGTAGGTGTTTTTTGATCAGTAACTTACAGAGAGATGCAGCTGTGCCAACAAAGGAAGGTCGGTCTCCAGCCTCAGGGAGACCTCAGGAGGTTACGCTGTCTTTGTCTCTTATTTGGCCCAAAGCACTGTTTTTTCCCCTCAGTTATATCCTAAGTACTACATGATTTTCTGTTCACACTGTGTGTTTTACTGGGAAAAACACTACCGCTATTTCCAGCAAGTATTTTTTTTAAATGTAAAAACAGCTACTCATGGCGAGTCATCACTGGAGTGTTTGCTGTAGGCAGTGATAATTAACGAAATTATTGAGTCACAAGACTGTTCACCACAAGAACTTCTATTTAACGTTGTAATAGTCATATAAGAGCCAAACTATCCAAAAGTAATTGGGAGAGGCAGTGAACTGTGATGTGTGCTGGTTTGCAAACACCACTGCACAGTTTGGTGTTCGCTGAGCTCCCATCCGCCTCAATAAATTCAGTTCAGGTTCCTGCTATAGGAATTGACAGCAGATATCTAATCCCCAAAAGTGGATTATTTACATTTTTTTATATGTTACATTGCATTACATCCTGTCATGTTGCATCTCATCACAAGCAGATATAATATCGCATAACATGATGTGACATGATGACAGACATCAGAAATGTTTTTTGTTGTTTTGGGTTTTTTGAAGATTTTCTACCTACTATCCAAAATATTTCTGAGTGATTTCTAGGAAGATGGAGTGGATAAGGTTAGTGCCTGGCTTACACGTTTGTCTGGCAGCTGCTGCACTGTCTCTCCCAAGCACTGTTTAAAATGAGCCACCTTGTTTTGCAGCTTCATGAAACCTCAGCAATGCAATTTTACACGTATTTTGCAAATATTTTTAAAAGATTCATTAGGAGGGAAATCAGCAGAACACATGTTCAATAACAGCACAAACCGACAACAGCTGCTGCAAATTACCTTGTCTGAAAGGAACCCCCAGCATTGCCTTGCAAACTTTAACAATGTACTCGAGCTGTTGATTGCTCGCTCTGCCGCTCGCCACTCGTCTCTGAGACACAGTTGGTGGAGGAACATTAATTTGTCCTTGTTCTTGAGACTGGCAGGTGTCACTTTGCCCAGTGTGGGACGTGAGTGACAGATATTTTGCAGCTGATGAAATGAGAATGCAGAAATTCAAGAGTGCCTCTGGGATTTCACTGGTCATTTGTGGCCAGCACAAGGGCAGGGCCCGCTGCCTCGCTGGCGCAGCACTGGCTGAAGCTGCTGTTGCTGCAGGCTGCGGCAGATCCACACCATTTTAAATAATATTGGTGTTATGAAGCCCTTCCTATACACACACACACACACACACACACACACACACACACACACACACACACACACACACACTTGAGGGTATTGTGTGTGCTTCGCTTCTTTCTAGGCTGATACTGGCTGGGAGATTGTTCTAATGTTTTTTGTTTTGGTTTGGGTTTTTTTTTTTCTTCTGTCCTATTCTCAAGCCTTTTTCAAAAGGATTTTACCTGCATCTGCTGTCTGTAATTCTTTGGATAACATAAATAGAAATTACTAAAAGAGATACATAAGCTAACCTAAAGGAAACTGATTAAAAACAAGAACAGTATTAAAAATGCAATTAATAAAATCCTCTCATGATACAGCAGTTAGGAAGAGAGTGGGTAGAATTATATCAATTGAAATGTTCCTTTCATCTAATTTAAAAACCAGAAAAATGTACAAATTCCATGTACAAATGCACAAAGCTTGGGGAAAATAAAAGGATACTAGGAAATGAACAGCATTGCAGTGTTAAGGAATTAAAAATGAGATTTGTTGAATTTTAACACTATCTTGCAGTTCACCTTTATTTTTTCTTTAAGTCATAGAGCATTTTCTTTGCAAGCAATATAGTGGCCGGGATTACTAACACCGTCCTCCTCCTCCTTCCCCCAAGTCCCCCCCCGCCAAAAAAAAGGATTTAATTACAACTACAAGGAAAAGATATTGTCCACTGTTGAAGCCTCTAGATATTTTCAGCCTCAGTTTAAATAATGTTGGGGTTTTTTCCCACTCAGCAATTTTATGTGAAAAAAAAAGGGAAGGGATTAAAATATTCTGTAGTTTCTAAAATACTTTTTATACAAACATAAGTGCACACCAAAAAGAAAATAATTCTTTAAATTATATGAGCTTTTTATTTAAACTACATATTATTTTAGCGGGGGTGATTTTTGAGAAAATCCAAAAATTTCAGGACAGGGACTCATTTTGTTAACTGTGTTAAATGTAGTGTATATAGAACAGTGCAATCCATAGAACCACTAACAGCATTTTCAATTGTGATAAAACCATATTAACATATTTGCCTCTTTAATGATTAACTGTCTTTGAATATTAAGAGATTTTTACAACGTCTTATTCGCACTGAGGAGACTGCAAAAGCCTGGGCTTTTTCTCTATTTTATAAGTGAGGCTTCGTTTGATATGCATTCTGATTTTAAAAGAACCATAATATTTTAATCGATCTCTCTGTAACGATCATGATTATTATAAATGTGATACAGTCATGCACATCAAGCCTGACTGGTAGATAGGAGGTCATGAGTCAGGAATTATACGAAGAAGGAAAGTAAAAACTAGAAAATTTTCCAACACGATTGTTTAAAGGAACAATTATGTACATTAGTACATGAATTCAAGATTTCAGTTACATGCAGAGTAATTAGCCTTCATTTTCTATTAATTTCCTTGAAACTAACCTTGAAAAAATATCATTTAAAAAAAATTAAACCCATACATTTATTATGACAAACATGTAATTCATACTGAACTCTTCACATTCATGAAACAGCTGGCATTAAAAATCATGGCAGAGAAATATATCTGATGAGAACATTGATACAAACCTAGGCTGTGAAAACACGGGTTAATGTCATTTGGCAAATGTCATTTTATTGTAGATAATTACTTATGTTAAATAATTTGAAACACACATAAAGATATAATCTGATATGATTTAATATAACCCTTTAAATATAATTTCATTATCAGAATTGGAAAAATTCTTTTCAACAGTTTTATTTTTTCTACCAAATATCTAGTTTCCCCAAACCAATACTGTTTTGTTTATACTCATGTGCAAACACACACAGACACACAAACAAATACATCTGCACATTTTTCACTTGATATTTCCACCCCCTACTTGCAGAGGCAAAGATATACTGTTATCGTTTTGAAAACAAATATTTTTTTCTAGGTGACATGCTTCTTTAATTGAAATGTATTATTTATAATGATAAAATATAATTAGCAGTAACAAGTATTTAATGAAAACAAACTGCTTTCCTTTCAAATCTTTCCAACCCATTGTACTTTAAGGCCATAGCTTCCCTCAGAAGATCACTGTATCACAACAACTAAAAAGAAGTATATGATTAAAAGACTGTTAGGTACTGCATCATTTCAAACAGATGAAAATAGGGAAAGTAAACACTGGAGATCCCAATTCATGTCATGAATTCATGTACAAATCCTGTGATTTAAGGTATTGCTTCCAATGAAGCAGTACTGTTAGTGGTTCAATGTGTTTAGAGCTGTCTTTTAACTACCCCATTTGATATTATTACACACTAAGACATTACCTGAGTATCTTTGATTATTACTGAGCGAGATGAGAGGAACGTGCGCTTTCGCTGGACTCATTGACAGCGAGGTGCTATAACAACTCTCCTGTAATTAATTGTGAGTGAAAGGGGGTTTGGTTTTTGCAGCCTCGTAAAACTTTTCCCACATGGCTGAACCCACGGTCAGGAGACGTTAGGCAACATTAACTGCCTGCACATTTCTGCAAGGCTCTGGAGGAAGCGGCTCGGCACTGGGGCTCCAATTCTGAAAACCCTGGGACACAAGACATCAGCGTCTACCTTTCATCTTAGCTGAGATTTGGAGAGGGTTCAGACCACAGAGGCTCCTTAATTCTCACTAATTCATTTGCTTTCCTGATTCACTTGGCTTGGGATAACCTGCGAATGATAATGAACCTGTAAGGGGAGCGCTTAGTCCCTTGCCTTTGAATGTGCTCGGCATGGATTGAGGGCTTTCTGTGAATCTTGCAAGAGGAAAAGAATCTTATTAGCACTGATTGCCAGTCATGAGGTTGCCTCTAAAAATTGGTCTTGTATTTTTAACTCTTGCTTGCTTATAACAACCCCAGCTAAGGAGAGAGATGTGTTGTTTACACATGGAACACGACATTGTTCTCAACATTTACTCATTTCTCTTTGCAATTTGATCTAATCATAACACATTTGCTTTATGTATGTCATTACTATACCACTATGAACACTTCATTTTTCCCATGATTATTCTGCAAGTTCGTAACTGGCCAAGTCCTCATCTCTTCACCCCCAGCTAAACATCCTCTTTGCATAAATGCATGCTCTCTAGAATAAAGGGTCTAATTTCCTTTTTTTCCTTTTCTTCTTAACCATTTCAGCAGAACATAGGTGTATTGCTTTTTATGTTACATGGCGATTTCTAGTTGAGGAGTTGTTTTCTCATGCTGGTTCTTATCTTTTTTTTTCTTTAAATAAACATATAGATTTAAAAAAAATAATAATAGTTCAAACTCTGGTGAGAATACCTGAAAATAAAACTGGAAAAAACGGCTTATTTTTGCTTCTCTTTGACAAATAAACATTCATACTGAGATTTTTATTATTGTTTTTTTCATTAATTTATGTGAATTCAGGTGACTGTACAGAAGAAATGAATGAAACCCAGAAATCTGTGTCAGAGTGATTCAGGTTAGACAATCAAATTCCTTCTCAGGTCAACAATTGCTAATGGCTGAGGATTCAGGGTCCAGTTTTGCATAAGTCCTTGTTATTACTAGAACCAAATTCTAACTCCTGATCCAACCCTGGGACATCCCAGTATTAAGCAGCATGTTCTGCTCTGTTCACATCCTTAAAGGTATAGATTGCTTTATTATCCAACTCTACCAGACAGATTAACAAATGGGCAACCCATCCTTTCTGCAAAATCTTGGGGCTTTTCTCTTGTTTATAGCTGTTTAATACAACCTATGTGCAGTTCTAGAAAACCAGGGCTTCAGCTTTGGCATTTAGTAACAAGACTGGCATCAGCCAAGAGAGCCTTTTACATCTTCCACATCTGGGACACATACCCACTAACCAGAAATGAATGGTGCTTTGCTGAGACAAAGATAAAATCCTTTTGTGATGATTTATTTACCTTTTGTCTAGGTGGGGGCAGTATAGTGTTTGACTAAATAAAGACAATTACTTCCAGTTTCAGCTAATGAAATAATTTCCTAAAATCCTCTTGAAATATGAATTTTATGCTTTTCCCCTCTGATTTGCTGTTACCTCAAAAAATCTCAAAGTGTCAAATTATTACACCCACAGTTTCTCAACAGAATTTGCCAAAAAGGATAACTATGTGAGACTGCTAGAATTCAAATTTGAACCAAAATTTCTTGTGTGAAAATACAGATTTCCATTATGTTGATAGGCTCAACTCTTCTTCAAAGGCCATGAACAAGAGCTGATCAGCCAATGGAATTCATGTTACATGGGAATTCTAAAAGTTTGACATTTGCTTGTTGAATCATAAAACATTTCTGCAGGACAGTTACCAGCAAAATCCCAACTTGCTTTGGAAATGTCACACAAAAATATCTACTTTTTGCATCAAAATGTCAAAACAAAACAATGATTTAGGCTGCTATGTTTCAAAATGTCAATTTGGTGCTTTTAATCAGTATTTCATCTGTCTACAATGTGTAAATTTTACTTAGAATTTATTTTAGAGAACTTTATTGAATTTTACTTTTCTGTAGCAAATCACAATTTTTTGTGAGATTATTAATTTTTTTTTGTAAAAGTTCCTCACAGGGTCTTTTTTGTGCATATATATATTTTTTTTTTAATACATAAAAATATAAAATAAAGTATATTTCACTCAAATTATTAAAAACCCCCAAACACTACAAATTCACTTGAAGTGTAGCCAAAACCACGGAAAAAAAAAACCCAACCCAACCCTGTACTCTCACCAAAATATCCCACTCCCTTTTTTATTAGTAGTTAAACCTAACTAATGACATAATGACATTCCTGTCCAAACAACATGTCTCAAAACTCTCATATTAATCTTAAGAAGAGGAGGTTCTGAAGAAGAGTCCTGACATGAGTTTGAAGAGACCCAACAAGGATTATCAAAGTCTTGCTCCTGCACAGGACAACCCTAAGAATCCCACCACATGCCTGAGAGTGTTGTTAAAACCTGGTTGCTCCTCTCATAGAACACCTCTGCAGACTGAGGGAAACACAAGAGCATTCCTGTCTCTCACCAGTGCCTTACTGTCCAGTATTTTGTTTATTTATCTGGCTGGGGTTTTTTTTCCCCCACTGCAGCTCTCTGCTTATTAAACCTTCTCTGCTAGGACACTCTTCATTTATAGCCCCCCAGGTTAATTTCAAGCCCGTTCAAAGCCCTGGAAATTTTGGAACAGGATTTGGCAGCGTCCTGCCCCTCTATTAATCAGCAATTTCCACCATGTTTTCCTCACCACTAACTTTCACTCATAGCACTTTCAAAAATTTTGCACAATGTTGAGCAGTTTTTCAGCAATAAAACACAACTCTTAACTAATCTATTATCCCTCTATGTCTGAAAATGTGAGTGAAATTGGAAAGTAGAACTCACAGACATTTTACAGCTCAACTTGCAAATGTGCTGGAGAAGAAATTATTTTCCCCTCTTACACTTGAGTCAAAAAGCATCATTTGGCAAGTTACACTCATTTACATACATTTTCTATTAAACTTTTCTATCATAAAATATTGCCTTTATGATCCAGACACATAATTGATTATGCAATGCACCACCACCATCATCACAGTGATTGCATTTTACGTGTTTATACTAACAGGGAAGGTGATCAGCTTCAGCCTCCTTTTCATTATATGCATCATTCATCCTCCACCACCAAGATCTCCGGATACTGTAGCATATCCATCATTATCTAACTGCCAACTCTTTTCAGAGGTTCCACTGCTTTAAGCTCATTATTTCTTTAGATTGGTGAATCTACAGAGGATCATTCCAAAACATATAGCAGTCAGCATGGCACATGTATACAGATGAATGGTGGGGGTTTGTCCTTCACAGTCTCTTTGTGGCTCTTTTTTTGCTCCAGAACTGCAGCATGTAATGAGCAGAAAATGCATACTTATATATTGAAAAATAATAAAAATTTAAATGGCCTTAAAAATAATGACCAAATAGTGGGATCCTTGTGTGGAAAGGCTGCTGTGAAAAAATCTAGTATACAGATTGCTCAGTAGTTTGGGGTTACCATCTCCTTATAATGCAGACTAAAGCACATAGACAAAGAGCTCTGCTAAGATAAGGAAATTCTTTCCTGTCCCCATTTACCTTGCTGGATTTAATTTAATCAATAGCTGAATGGTGAAGAGGAGGAGAATTTGACGGTTCAAGAGACTGATAATAGGATATCGAACCTTTCATCTCTGTATCATTGATTCAACATAGGAATTGACACACTGGATCAGAGCAGTGGTCCATCTCCTCAGATATGCTCTCTGACAGCGGCCTCTACCAGATCTGTTTCAGGGAGAGGTATCAGAAACCCTGCAGTAAACATTTATGAAATAACCTGCCCATAGGAAAGGTTTCTTCTTAACTCTCTTTATAATTTGGCTAATGTTCACCCTTAGGGTAGTCAAAAACTCAAAAAATCTCTTAAATCTTGTGGATTGCAGCATAGGTGATATATTCATTTAAACACATATCTAACTGAAGTCTGCATTCAGCTGAAGTCTTGGCCACCAAGTTGCACTGAGTTACAGAGAAAAATTATGTATTGCAATAATTACTAACTTCATTGCACTTCTTCTTAACTTGTCGTCTTATTAAATAAATAGCCTCTTCTATACACTGTGTACCCATTATTATTAGTGGCCCATATAGTTCATCTTCACTCTCATTTAAAAAAAAAAAATTTAACTTTTTAATTTGTCTTGAAATGAAGGGCTTTTCATGCTTCTAATCAATTACACTGCTCATCTCTATACTTCATCTATTTATGATACATTCTCTTCGAGGCAGGATAACCACAACTGAATATAGTACTCCAGGTCAGGGCATACCACTGATTTATTTAATGACATTATAAGATTTTGGGCATTATTTCTCTCCCAATCTTTTTGTATCCTAACAGTTTGCTTGCTTCTTTGACCCTTACTCTATACAGAGCAGAGACTTTCATTGAACCATCCAGTAGAAGGCACAGGTCTCCTCTTGAGTGACAATAATGATGTATTTGGATGGCTTAAATTATTCCTTCTTATGTTACATTTGTCAACATTGAACCATTATCCTGACCATTCAGCTGAATTTGTTAAATTTTACCAGTTTCCTTGCTCTTTTTTTGATCTTGAATTTTCTGAAATATTTGAGTTTTCTTTACTGTCTGTTGTTGTGCTTACAAGTATCACATGCATTTTCTTTAATTAAAGTACAGGAAAAATAGATCAATTTCTGCTATGAAGTCTGAAAATCCACACACATGTATATACATCCATACATTAACCCTCTATATGTTCACAATTCTTTTCATTATTCTCCTTTACTTAAACAGCTTCTAGTCCCTTCTAGTGTCTTTCTCTCATGGCTATATCCTGGCATTACTTTCCAAGGAGATTTTTTTTCCAGAAATTTAGTTAAAATAGTTTTTTTTTTTTGGTTGACATAACACATTCTGGTAGATTAGGGAAAAAATGGGCTTTCTTTATGCATTTATGTCACTTTCTGTCACACTGTTATGTCACTATTATATAACAGGAAAATCATGATATTATCATTCCAGTCCTAATTTTAGGTTAGAGAGACATACTGAGTTGGCTTTTCTAGAAACATTCCTGAAGCCAACAAAATCAGATTCTGCATTTGCAATTTTATCAATAATGGCTGTGTTTAATTAGACATCATCTCAAACAGTTTTTCTTAAATACTGCTCCAAGTCTCATATATTTTATCAACCAGTACAATTATGAAGGCAGTTGTCCTTGCTGGCCTGAGTAAAGTAAGTTAGTGGTCTTGATTCAGGTTTTAATAAAATGCAAACCAAAACCCAAAAAGATTACCTTGTTAGTAGTCTGAGCAAATACATTCTGCACAAGCTGTACAACAAAACAAACAATACTTTCACTGATGGGGTATCTGGTCCTTTAATATTAGAATTAAGGAGTTTTGGCCTCATACTAAACAAAATATTTTTCTTCTGAGTGCTTTCCTGTGTGAGGAAGCAGAAGTGCTGAGTCCTCCAAGCTTTCAAATATTCTTAACAAGAAGCATAATGGTATGACACTAAGTATGTTAACTAGACTGCAGGTGGAGAGCTTTTTAATGTCACTCTGTCCCTCACACTGTCTAAAACGCTTTGTGTTTGTTTCTTTTGTAAAACGAAACTCTGTAATCCAGGACCTACCATGAATGTGCTGTTCTGGCTCTGTGGACCTAAAGGCCACTTGGAGACAGCAGCTTCAAACATGCACAAGTCCCTGCCTTCTACTCTACAGACCTCTCTGGACTGAGGTATTCAGAGCAAACCCATCAGCTGGAAGACAAAAAAAGCAGTTTAGTTATGCTCCAGATTTGCATCACTTCAAAGATGTTGAGGATGAAGGAAGTGTCTGTATCTACACCCTTCACCCAGCTGAGGGGGATGAAGAGACAAAAAGCCTGGGATGCTCCGTGAGGGCATGTGTCCCCTCTCCCAGCACCCAGCCTTTGCAGTGCACACAGAACCAGGCTGGGAGCTGTGGGTGCAAGGCATTTCTGCTTTGCCTCTGCATACACATCCCTCACAGGCGCAGTTGGCAGGATGGAAGATTTAGCCCATAGCAAGGGAAATGTACATCATTCTCAACATTACTCATGCCAGAAGTGTTTTCAGGTTAATTTGTTAAAAAAAAATGACCTGAAAACCTAAGACTGAGTTTCAAATGAGACAGTTATTTTAAGGCTTGGTTTACTAAACCTAATTTATTATGTGAGATAACAGACTTCTGCAATCCACTGCACGGCTTCATGGCTGAAGTTAGTAATTCATGTGAATAATGCTGCTGAAAAAAAGATGTTATGTGATCAATCCAGAGCAGTCAGTCATGGTGCCTAGACAGCAGCTATCTTGACTGTTTTTTCTGCAGCACAGAATAGCTGAGAGGACTAGTTATCTCAGCTGCAAATATCTGAGTTACAGGAGCACAGCTGGAACATCACGGCTCCCTACCCTTGCACAGCCTTTCCTATAGCTAGAGTAGCATGCCACTGTTGAGGGCTAAAGATGAAAAAGTTTTTTAACTTGCTACTGTCATGCTTACAATCAAGTGTACTCTCATCTTCAGCATTTCTAAGTCTTCTTGGTATTTAAAGCATACATGTAGCATTCCTGGATGCCACCCTTGGTAGATAAAAGCAAACATTTTCATAAACAAGGTAAAGCATGGCAATTACACAGAATGCACTGAGAATGCCAGATCCAAGGCCAGGTAAGAGTGCACCCTTGAACTGCTGGGCACTCCAGAAAATACTTAATTCCAATTGAATAAAGTAGAAGATTGGAAGAAAAAAAAAATTATTTCTTTAGGCAAAGAGCCTAAAGTAGAGTAGAGTTTTCTCATGCATTAGGGCAGAAAATGATAATCTGTGGGAGTCAGAAGGTAATTTTTCTCCTTCAGATAAGATGTTGCACAACTGGCCAAGCACAACTATGAATGATTTACCTACAGTGCATAAGGTGTGAGATACTGCATTTAAGTCACAAGCTCTGGTCAGCTCTTCTGCTATGGCTGCTTCTCTGTCTCCTGCCTCCACATCTTACCTTAATGTGGGGAAAAGGTAGTTAGCTTTTTCAGAAGAAATCAGCATTAAAAACACTTTGAAACATGGCCTGATATTCTAATCCAACTAAGTGCTAGGATACTAGGATGAATTCTTGAAGACTTTAGGAAGAGGAATGAATACTGTGTTTGCATTTCAGCCTCAGTAAACATCAGCACAGCTACAAAGGGAAAGAGTGAACTGCTAAAATAGTAATTATTTACAGAAGAAAATAGTTCACAAATGGAGTAAAAAAAGTAAGCAACTTACTTTTTTACTCTGTCCCTCGAGGGAATGCATTGTATCTGTATCTCACAACATGCAACTCCTGCAATTGGTGGCCTACAGTAGGAAATACAAAATTAGATAAGGAAACGTAAACAGAGAAAGATAGATTTGTCAGTGTGTGGGGTCCAATAAATATCTAGTTCTTCTAGTACTTCATCAAGTATATTTATAAGTGCAGAGAGAAGAGTCAGAGGCTAAAAATATTTCAGGAACCTTTTCCAAAACTGAATATTGGGAATGGCTGCATTGTGGTTTCATCTAAAAAAATGCTGAAAAAGCTGAGAAGGCTTTCCTGCAAAACCTTGTAAATGTCTGGTTAAAGAAATCACCTTACCCAACCCGTGGAGGGTCTGCCAATAGCATCTTCATTATAAACATAGGCAAGTGCACGCCTGTCAAACTCACAGTCAGGGCTGTCTGCAGTACTTGGAGGAAAGAGTCCCTGCAGCACAGGGTGTTTGATGAGAAACTCAGCAGCATCCTGCACCTCGTGGACAGAGCCTGCTGGCACTGCTGCCCCATGGTACAGCCAGGCAGATGGAGGCACCAGGCTGGAGGTGGCAGCAGGAGCAGGGATGCTACAGGGAAGGTGGCTTCTCAATAACATTTCTGCTTCAAGCAACTTGTCGTCAGCAGTCAAAGTTTCAGGTTCAGGGAGCTGTGGCCTCCTGAAAACAGCTGCAGGACTGATGTAACTGTTAGTTTATTTGGCAAGCTCTAAAAGATGGCTGAGATATTATGAGGCTTGATAAGGAATTCTGGCTTTCAACATGCACAGCAGAATGGCTGGTTCAGGGGATTTTCAGTAATTTTCCATTGCTTCAGCACAATATAAGGATCCTGGAAAAATCTATCAGACAATAACCAGCTTCCTGTTTTCCCTTTTAAGAGCCTCTCATTTCTGATGTGTTAATAGCTTTCATTCCAAACATTTGCTAATATTCAAACATCTGAAGAAATCACAGTAATTTCTCCCTATTTCATTTGTAGCTAGACATGAAAAATGAATTGGACATTCTCAAGACTAAGCAGCACAGAAGACAAGGACTTTTTGGCACATTTAGTGACAGTAAATCTTTGTCTTTTATCCTTCCAGGTTGAGAAGTATTTGCACCTTTTTTCATGCTTTTAATCAAATTGCAGACGTTTCAGCTGACAGACACTCCTCCTTTCGTGAGCCTCTTTCAACAGAGGTATGGCTTAAAGATGATATAACCTCTTAATAACCTTAATCAGGCTATTTTTCATTATGTTTTAATTCATTATAATCCTAATAAGTCTGTGGAAATCTAGAATTAAAATTTGTTTCTTTAATGACTTATCTTTAAAACATTAGCTACACATGGAATTAAAATATTATTTACCAAGAAAGAAACAGATGCATTGGTAAGACAAAACATTACCCTGTTGGATCTAGAGGTTTTATTTAGGGAGAACAAAACAAAATCCGTAAGGGGCTGCCCTCTCTCCTCAGCTTAAGCCCAGAAGGTAATACTGATTTGTTACTAACCCTTCAAGTCACTATTTCATAGTTACTCCAACATCTTTTGGCAGCACATAAGATGTCCTGCTGCGTACAATTAACCAGTGTGCTGCTCGGGCAAGTGGTACTACAGCTCCCAGTGTGTGCACCATGGTCTCTTTGTTCTTTGTTAAACTACTGATCAATGAGGTCTCAATGCAAACACAGGGGCAGTTCTTCCATATGTTTTGGGCAAAATGCTTGCTATAGGAGCCCACAGTAAAAAAAAACTTTCTGCACTCAGCCCATAAAACCCAAAATACCCCAAAGAAAAGGGTCTCAAAGAGTCCCCAAAAGTGAGAACATTTTTACGTACCTTAAGTACCTACACACCCAGCCACAGTCTGTTTCACTTAGGTTTTCCACTGAAGAAAAATGATTATGGTAAAAGCCACAAATGTTACCTTTAGTTCCTTGGGAAAGAGGTATGCCTGGAGCTGTGTGAACAATGGGAGTTTTGGTTTCCAGCATAACTTGTGGTCCAAATTTGGGGCAAGCAGATCTTTGCAATGCAAACAATATCTGTAGCAGACTTCTGACCTACTCACTGGCACCTCACACTGATTAGTTTACAACCATCAGTCACTACCAAACAACAGGGCCAAGATATAAAAGGGACTTTGAGGGAAGTTTTGAGATATGGGTTATCAGGTAGCACTAGATGCTGTGTACAGGAAATGTGTTCAGCATTATTTATCTGTCCTGGATTTAGTTCAATGTAAGATTATTGACACTTTAAATGTAGAGGAAATTTTAGTGGGATTTTATGAGTTACTAGTCTACAGATCCAAAACAGTAATACTACTTCTGTGTGTGTGTTGGTGTTGTAGCCACAACAGCACTCCAAGTGAGTAGACAAAGCTCAAGCCTCAAAAAATGCACTGTGCCAAGTTTTTGTAATCCAGACACCATTTACCAGTGTCATATAACTCAGAGATAGTTGAAATAGTCAATAATTTTCCCTGTAAAGCCCAAAATGTAGAAAGCATCACACTTCAGGAGACAAAGGGCCGAAGACAGTAAGAGAAAAGTGAAAGGAAGAAGCAAGGAGTAGGAGAAAGACAGGATGATTTGATAGTCAGATTCTACACATTTAGACTGAAAAATTATGTACATTTAATACTCTATTTGTGCCACCCTCCTCTGAAGTACTGGCTATTGTCAGAGACAGGAAATTGAGCCAGATGAACCCTAATCTAATATGGTTTCTCCTGTAATCCTATTTCCATGGAGATCTGTTATTTTACTGAAGGCAGCAGAACTAACAGATTCTGTTATTTGATAATTGTGAATCTGTTTTTGAGGATCTAACTGCAATAAATTGTCTACTTTCACTTCCTCAGATAACAAATTCTGCCTAGGGATCTTTTGAGTCAATGTGCGGCACACGCACAGGGCAGGCCTTCCGGCTCACGGCCTGTTACTCCCTACAAGTCAGTCTGTTTTGTGCATTTCTGTTTATCCAGCTGGAAATGAGTTAATAGAATTTTGAGGACTCATAACTTTTAAACTCATTGCTGTCTAAAATAATGCATTTTAATATCACACCAGTAGTTTAGTTGTTTTTCTAAATTCCTACTGTTTTCAAAAACATGATACAGACCTACTGAAAAGACAGAGTTTGGAAGAAAAAAAAAAATTTAAAAACCCCAATCCCAAGAAACAAAAACCCCAGAAATCTTCGTGGACATTTAATTACAACACAATTATCTACTGTTTTTACAAACAACAACAACAAAAAAGTGAGTTTGTATGCTCAAACACCACTTTAAATCTGCGCTGCTCATGTTTCAAAAAACCAGGCTTCTGCAGCATCTGCCTGGCCATAAAGAGGGCTCCTAACAAAGCCCAGGCTTGGCCGTGTGCGAGCAGGGCGCAGGGCTGCGGGCTCACACACAGCCAGGGCAGCAGCTGCTCTGGGGAAAATGGAGCTCTGCTGTGTCGCTCTCCTCTGGCTCTCAGAGCTTGGGGAATGCAGTTTCCATTTGCTCGTGCTCGCTCACTGAGGCTGTTATGAGGCAGTTAAAAAAATAATGAATACTGTTAAATATGTATTAGTAACTTGTTGTTAACAATAAGAGCTAATGGGAGGACATTTCCAAGCAGTTAATGATTGGCCAGAGGAGACGACTGGGGTCCTTAAGGCAGTCAGTCATTAAATGTGAAGCAATACCCCTGCTTTCACCCACTACTGCTATTTGCATCTTCCCTTCTCTCTTTACATTTCCAGCTTTCTGCACTCCATTGATGGGAATTTTATTTTCTTTTCTTCTGTGCCTGCCCTATTCCCAGCGCTTAGTAACTAGCACAGAAAATCTCCACTCACAATAGTCTGTGAGGTTTCCAATAAATTATGCTTGTATTGCTGATTAAATGAAGATTATTACTATTAAATAGTAAAATGAAGTCTTTATCCACATTTTAGCAATCACAGATGAAAAAACTACACAGATCAGTGTAATCCATTTATTGGTTTATAGTGGAAAAGTCCTATAGGGAGTGTCACAATTCCCTGTGCTGTCCCTGAGTGCATTTTGCATTAAGACCTGTGATTCAGCTGAAAGATATAAAAAAATCGCACACAGTCAGACACATCCCTCCTGGCTACACATCTGAGAAGGCTCAGGAGCATAAGGTCGACACACAGCAACTTTTGCTCACAAAATGAGCCCAGGACCACCTGTTTCAGATGTTAGTATGCAAAGATTTTCAAGGTCTGGAGGTTTTGAACAAACCACACCACTCTTGGGGGATCTGTTCTCTCTCTCCCTTCCCCTCCCTCCTTTCTTCCTCCTACTAACCATGCCCGCAAAAGTAACGAAAGTTAAAAGAGCAAACTGCTTCATAGAAGTATGTTTTAAGTAAAAAAGTTGTTTATCTCGTTCCAGGTGTTTGATCCTGAAGTTGTTCAGCCATGAAAAGCAGTTCTTTGACACCAGAGTAATCTCTGGTATTACTATAGACTGACTTGTCACTAATAGTTACCTTTTTTGAGTAATACCTTTTTCCTTTATTTTATCCATTGTTTCTGAGCTCTGCAGCCTAGCTCTAACTTGAAGACAGTCACAGTGCATTTTCTTAATTACATTAACTCTATTTGCGTAACAAAAAGGTTCTATTGCATTTCACACAAACAGTGCTGCTTATTGTTGGACTTCTTTTTATACTTATAAAAATGATCACTTTAAATAATGAGAACAATGCTCTTACTTTCTTTTTAGGTTCTTATGCACTTTTAAATATTTTAAAAATGCTATGCATTTTTATCTATGACCTAGAATTATCCTAGAATGTCTGCAAACAGATAAATCGGTATGTTAGTTATGAATGTATTCATAACTATCTATAACACAAACCATTCTTATTTTTAAAGTCCATTCCTTTGGAAATCAATCTCAAAAGAAAGGTTGGATGGTAGACTGCAATTTGTCGAAACTGCATGAAGAAACCAAAGGAAGCAAGCAATGGCGTTCCAGGTAAACATAATTTCTTAAGAATGCAGATGAAACATGAACACACAAAGTTTGGGAAAGAGCAATCTAGTGTTTCATTTAGTAATTTAAAAACACTTTTTCTTTAGGTGATAAAGCACTGGAAGTGGACAGAGTACTCAACTACTGATGTCTTTCACTTTTGTTCAGAGCAATAGTAATTACTAATGCAGTAATCACTGAATTTCACAGCTTTCTACGTTTGGCAAGCTTTCCATAAAAAATTAATTTTACAAATTTATATTATTCAAAGAGATTTAATAAAGGTTTTGTCTAAACAACTGCTTCTTCACAGCCTGTATTCCTGTCATTAATTATTGCCATTACTGATGTAAGAGGCTCCTCACTTTTCCCCTAATTGGACAACACTAAAGGTAGTAAAGAAGGAGAAGATGAAGTTGTTGAAATCTTGTAAGAGAATCTTTAAGTCCCTTTTGGAGGGGAACAATTCATAGACCAGGAAGAGCAAGGACAAGGGAGAGTGGCCAGACCATTTTAGGACTTCTAAATACTCCTGCAGTTACTTGTCTCAGAGATTGCCCATGTCTGCTTTAGGTCATCAGAATAATTTTCGGTTAGCATAACTTAAAAAGTAAATTTCCGTGATCACAATCACAAGAAAGAACTATTTGGGGTGATTGCATATGCAGTTTAGAAAACCTGACGGTGCGTCTGTCACTCATGGGGACAGCCAGCACTCTCCTGCTCAGGAGCCCTCACTGTCAAGTATCCGACACATCAGTAACTTCACTCTGCCTGCTTTCATTTTGAGACTGAGTATCTCTGTTTGAGTCATATCTGTAAGGCACAGCAGAGTCAGGACTTCCTTGCGGTAGGTGCTTTTCAGAGAGCTCGCTCCCCGCTGCCTCAGTGAAAGGAGCTTACGTGTGGGATGAGTGGGTACACCTCCGACTCACGGCCTCTGTCCTTCCGCTGACCCCTGGCTCTGCTGCTCCTTCTTCCCTATTCTGTTCTCGACCTCTTTTCACAATTGCCCATCTTCCTCTGCAGATGGTCTCTCTGCTGTTCTCTCACCTAATATAGATTTTGATTTGTCACAGGAAAAAAAAAAATATGCAACCAAGAGGAAGAAGGTTGGTTGTGAACTCTACATTTATGTTCCCTCTACAGAAACTCTACCTGCATGAAAATCAAACAGGGAAGGGAATAAATCATGGTGATTTTGAGACCAGATTTTCTCCGATTCCCTGAGAAGCCTAGAAGTCAGGAAGTCACTGTCAGTTCCCTGTTTCTGTGTTTCAGCCTTGTTTTCAGCACAGGTTAGAATTTTTTTGCCACCACTTTTGGCTCTTATTCGCCTTTCCTGGAGTGGGAAGCATATGGGAATGCTTGACAGAGCTTAAGATTCTGCAGTCCTGAGGTAGTGAATACTATTACAACTAAAGCAGCCCTGAAAGTGCTCCGGCTTCTTCCCAAGGACAGCCCCAAATCTCCTTACAATCTGCCCAGGCTGTTCTCAGCAAAGCTCTGCAAGACCCCAGGTTTTTCCCCCAGAGATTCACAGGGTGTTAAAAAAGAGCAGAGCTCTGTGTGGCTAAGCAGTGTTGAAGTGAGACCATCCAATGACAAACACAACGTGAGCTGAAGTCGGAGGCAGTAGCAGTCCTCCCTCCCCCTCACACCATGACGGTGCTTCTGTATCACTACAGATACATTATCTTATTTACAGAATTACAAACTAACGATAGGGTATGAAAATGCAAAGCACTGTGCTAACCTGGAGTCTCTCAGTTTCCTCCTTTGGTACATTTGTCTCATAATAAGAGGGATGTTTTTTGTCTGTGAATAATAAACACTTTGAGCTTGAATTAATTCAAAAATTTCTCTCCTATCTCACTTGGTAAAATAATAGGGATATTCCAGGCTATCTTCTATTGCCCATTAATGTTGTGTATATAAATAAGCCAGGTTATCTTTTTCTTGTGAGAAATATTTTATCTAACAGGCTCTTGTCTAGTGGTTCCAGTACTCTACCACTCTAAATTAGGACACTTTATCTTAAGGCTTCATAATCTTACGAGACTATAATTGGAAAGTTTATAAAAAAAAATCCTGCTTTGTAAGCTTGGCAGCTGAGATAGAAAGAGGGAATGAGAAGGGCTACAGCAGAATTACACCATCACTGCTAGCCTGACTCCGCTTGACAGAGCCGTTTAATATTTTGACAAGACAAAATATAAAGCAGCATTTTATTCTGTAGAGACTTCACTAGACACAAGCATGGAAGTGCTTGTGATCAATAAAGTTTGCGGTGGAGAGTGATTTATTTACAGCAGGGTATTATGTAGAGAAAGAGCTGTGATATTTCCACAGGCTTTGACGGCATAATGGGCCCCTCTCAATCCTTACATGGAAGGGTTAGATTGTCATGGTTGCTCAGGCAGTATTCAAAACGTTATCTGATCAGCCTTAAAGACTTCAGAACGAGACAGATGATTAGTTACCCTAAACGATTCTCATCATGCAGAAATTGATGATTTAATATAGTCAATGACAGACGATTCCATTTGTACTAGATAAAGTGTCTGCGGTTTGTATCAATCATAATAGAGTTATTATTGAGCATAAAAGAAAAGCATGTTTAATATCATTAATTCCAGATATGTCGCTTTCCACATCTGGCATTCATCCATAGAGCAGAACCACTCCAGGCTATCATTCCTGCCTGTGTGCTGGTGACTCCAGTGTTTTTTGTAATTTCAAAATGTTTTTCAGCACCTCCAGCTAGGTGCAATAACAGTTTACAGATTACCTATGTCATCACATTTTGACAAACTTCTCAATCTGATGTGACCTTCATCTTTAGCCATCTGCTTGCCTTTGTTTCTGCCTTTTTTTTTTTTTTTTTTTTTAATAAACCTCTGCAGCTTAAAGCTGTAGTGGTTTGTTCCATATTCTTCTAGGTCAACATTTCACCTGTGTAAATCCAGAAACACAGACTCAAAATGTACAGACAGCAACCTGGGTTCAAGTCTCAAGGTAGCTGACACTGGGCAAAGCTCCCAGGTAGATCTTTTCACCACTTATATCAAATACTTTTTAATTGTTAATTGTTATCAAAAATTTCTGCATAAAAATCAGCATTTAAAAAATATCCTATGTGCAGCCAATCCTTCTGCAGGACCTTTCTTTTTCTGAATTTCTAGAACATGTAGGGCAGAGTCTGGATGTTTCTAAAACCAAATTGTCAACACCTATAAGTGATGGAGCAGAAACCATGCTGAAAACGCAGCTCAATCCACTGCCTGTGCAATTCATGCATTCAGCCATGGAACCCCAACACATTCACCAGAGAATCCAAGCTGCCCAGGTGGGAGACTAAAATCCCAGAAAACTGCTGCATTTATGTACAGATATTTTTTCTCCCTATTTTCCTGAATCCCAGCTAAAACTTCAATGAGGAATGGATTTTGTATATCTATTCACTCAGACAGACAATTGCATGTTCCTAAGTGATAAATGCTCAAATAAAACATTAGAGTTATAGAAAAGTGTGAGTAAGCTTGTTTTTAAACACTGAGTCCAAATTTTGGTGTTATATTGTTCAAATAAGAAAATTGGCAAGGCATTCTTTTATATGTCATCATAGGGGCCTCCTCACCTCTTTTTCCCTCCTTACACAGGAGGGAAACCTCCCCATTTATACCAGTGGGGAGAACAATCCAAATGAGTTGGCCAGCTTCCAGTTCAAACAGTGGGAAGTTTACTGATGCTGGAAGCTTTATTTGTTTTGTGTTTTATTTTGGAAGACAGAGTAAAGAAGGCTGGTAGCATTTCAGGGGCAGAGTTGTCCTGTACTTCAGACTCTGTCATCAACCAAGCATTGTAACATCTCCCATCCTGCAGAGTTCAATTTAAAGATCAAATCTGCTATTTACCTCCTCCTCTCTACTGTCACTCCAATAGAAATAATAAGAAAACCAAACCATCTGAGTAACTACTACGGTATATTCAAGTATTGTAACCAGGGGAGGGAAAGAATGGTAACTATTGTGTAGGTAGTGCAAATTAGTTGGTAATTCTGTGCAAAACAAGAGGCAGAAAGGCACAGCCCTAAACTGACCTCAAGGCCCAGATAAGGCAGTTACCAAAATCAGTTAATATTAATTAACAAAGGTCTTGACCTTCCTACTTTATTTTTATTCTCTCAGTAGTTACTGATGTTTCCTTCAGTGGTGAAGCCATTTTTTCCAGTAGGGAAGAGCTTGTGGCTGCAAATCCCCAGTACTCCCCTTTCAGGTGCTGCCCATTCTGTTTGTGCCAATCGTGGCCCATGAAACCAGACTGTTGAAAGGATGTCTGTCGTGTTACCACCAAACCTCTCAGCTCCTATGCCTGGCTCATTTTGGTGGTCTGGTTTGCAGAACCACCCCTGAAACTGTTCCTCCAGAGCAGCCAAGAGAGAAAAGAGCTGCCCTGCTCAGGTAAGAATAAGCAACCAAGGAAAGTGAGGAACGTCCTAGGAAGGCATTGCTGGCAGGGGACATGTTCCAGCAGTTCCATCATCAACAATACCACTTGTCAGGGATTTTAGGCAAATACCTTCAGCCTCAGCCAAGACTGTTTTAACATTTAAGAGATAATTCATCCCTAGGAAACTACCAACAATTGCTGACCTTAACATTATTTGCCCCTGTGGGCCAAATTTCTGAATACAGGTGAAATGGGTACAATTTTGGTCAACCACTTGAAAAAAAAAGGTAACAGGTATCAAGAATGAGACAAGGAGTAATCATTACCTAACTTTGGTTAGTGCTTTTCACATTAAAAATTCTTTCATTGTGAAAATAAGATGAAAATTTAAGTATTCAATACAGGAAGCTATAAATATAAAATATAGGTGCAGAATATAGCATATGGCTTGAAGCAGTAATGATAAATCACCACAATAACTCAAGTTCACTTGACAGCTGAAACTGCCAGAGCAGAGTAACAGGTGACTGCTTCTTCAGTATCATTAAACATTTTAGTACAGTTACTTCTTGCTGCAAATAAGTATATGCATATGTGTATTTGTATTATATGTATGAGTATGTAAGTGTAAATGGGAGGAACTGCTACCAGTGAGTTATAAAAATAAAGAGAGCATGTTTTGAGTTCTTCAGAAAAGCCCTGAAAGAAGAAAAAACCCTGTATTTTCCTCTAAATCTGCTTACTGGAAATTACCACTATCTCAGAGGACACCTACCTTTGGGCTTCGATTTCTAGCACGAGACATGGGGGAAGATGGCTGGTTTGACAGGTGTCAGATGATGTTAGCATGCTCTCACATATTCTCTAAGAATCATCCCGTAGCAAATCTATCCACCATCTTTTGAAGGAAAAACAAAAAGAAAATTCCCAAAACCTGTGAGGAAAAAATCATTCAAATTATTCTCCAGCATATAAAAACTTCATGTTGAAGAACATGACTATTGGTAAAACTAAAAATAAATGAACTCTAAAGGAAAATTTAGGAAGAGATGGAAAAATGAGATATCCTGGATCACAGCAGTGAACATATAGGTAGAGATTTTTAAAGAAGACTTAATTACTATCTGAATAAGATTTCTAGTCTTGCAAATTAAAAGGTTCAGAAGAAGCTCTTGAAATCAAAAATATTAGAGGGTACTGACAGAGCCATATAAAATGCAGAAGGTGAAATATTCTGTATTGTTAGCAGATAAAAAAAAATAGTAATGACTGCTTTAAGTGGGCAAGGAGTAGAAAAAGAGCTATAATATAAACTGAAGAGTGGTCCAAGAGGATGTACGGGCACTGGACACTCTGTTCTCAGATGTGAATATCTGGTATACTCCACCACTCAGCTGGCCATGTCTTGGCCACAGTAGAATGCAGATTTTGACTCCTGCAGAGGGCACAGAGATCCAGTCTTATCCACCACTGGTTCCTACTCAGGTGGAAATAGGGTCTGTGAGGACAACATACTGCTGTTGGCCGTCACAGCTGGTCCCCAGACCAGCAACCTTACATTTCCCCTTGCTTTGCCCCTGCTTCACTTTGCCTGATACCTTGTATTCCGACTCTCTGGAAGAGCTGTCTTCTGCATCACTCTGATTCTTCTCTTGAGCACTAGATTTCTATACCACTTTGATATTCCCAGCCATCACCTAGAGTTTTGTACCCAACTCTCTAAATGTAAACCAGTAACTCCATTCATAGGGCCAGTCTCTGGACCCTCTGAGACAGTGGGAAATGGCAGGCAGGCAGCCACAAGGGCAGTTCCATTTCTGCACATGGGCCCTGCTGGGGTCAGCCCTTGTTGTCAGTGACCACAGCTCAGCATTAGGTCTCTTCTGAGATGTGCAGAATGGCTTTCTTGCTGCACACAGGAAAATTCCTCCAATGGAAAATAAAACTATTTGGAAGCTTGAAACAAGCAAAGATAAGAACGATGAGAGTTGTTATACAATATTGGTGGGGACTGAGGGATGTGAAAGACACCTTGGGAAGATGCTGGCAAGAACAAAAAACATGACAGCTTTAGCGTTGGATGGGCACTAGCAGTAGAGTTTGTCCCGTATGCAGTCAGGTGAGCAGTGGAGCCCAGGCCCTGGTAAAGCTGGGTTCCTTAGCCTGACAGAGCCTAGCCTAGCCTACCCCCTTGCCAATTTGGAAAAAAAAAAAAAAATTCTATTCTCTCACTAGTTTTGTAAGCCAGTTGTGATTTACATGTCCTTGTCCAACAACAGGATTTTCCCATGAGAATCAATCTCTTTTCAGTTTCAGGCCTGTCTCCAAAATCTCAAGATGTTTGGTTAAAACGACATTTCAGCCACTTTCCTTCAGCAAAAGTGACACCGAGCACAATAGCAGAGAAACTGAGAGAGAGCTGTATGTAGACAGGCAAGAAAATCAAACTCAAGAACCAGTGCTGTGTGGAGCCACTTAAAGTCAGAACAAATATCTTTTTTCTCACCTTTCAGGCAAATACATGTCTTTTGTGTCCACTCTTTAGGGTTAGACGAAAAAGTGCAACCTTGGAGACAGGAAAGAAAGAGACAACAGGTTATTACAGACCTCACTGCTGTCCTGAGCGATTCTGCCTTTACTCCATATAGTGGATTAGCTCTTTGTAGAAGAATTGAGTTCAAGTCTTAAGACATAGTAAATTACTATTCTAATTTACCAGTGTCAGCCCTGTTTCAAATCACTGTTAATCATTTAGTTTTGTGTGTTTTACAAAGACAGATATTTGAGACAGATATTTCTAAATTGTGAGGCACATGGGGTTATATCTTACATACTTACACATATATATTTCAATAAATTCATAGTTACTAAAATTCATCTATAAGAAATAGTATTTGAGTTCCAACCCATCTTGTGGTCAACATCATCCAGTAATTTTGCCCCTTTTCTTTTTTTATGCGGGTCATCCATTCAGTTCAAATTCTGTCAAAAGAGTGCAGTTGATCTAATTCTTTGTAATCAAAGTAGTTACTTGTGCTGGTTTGAAAGCAAAACCAGTGAAAGACTCCAAGTCAGAAACACAATTTAATAAGAGGAAAAGAAAAGAAATAAAAGAAAGTAAAATAAAAGTAATAGTACAAAAAACCACTGACAGAGTCAGAATACAACCTGACACCCTGTTAGGGTGGTAGTGGCAGTCCAGATGAGATGATCTTGTCGAAGCAGTGATCCTGTAGAAAGGTCTGGTAGCTCTTGTCTCCTCTGGAAGTCCAGTGGATAAAAGCTGCCTGTGCTGTCCCAAACCCTGGATTTATCCAGGTGGGAATGCTTGGCTCCTCCCCCTGGGCAGAGCATCTCCCAATGGGCTGATCTTATTCTATGAGTCATGCAGTGGGTCCTTGATGGCCCATTAAACAGAGATAACTCCCAGAGGAAGTTATCTATGAGTCATGTGGCAAGGCATTGTTAGGCTTGTTAACAGAAGATAAGGAAAACACTGCCCCACCTTGGCTCCAATGGCTCATGGGGATAGAATACAAACCTTGGGCACAATTTTACATTGTAACCTAGGACATTACTTTGAGTTTTAGTTTGCTGAAATTGTGCTGCTACAGAATTTAAAAACTCTAAAATACAGGGTGGGTATGGTGTTGCAGCCCCAGAAAGCATCACCTCAAGCCTCTATGGCCTCTCAATAGCTTTCATGTGCCTGTCATATTATCATCTTTCCACTTGATGTTACAAAGAGCTTCTATATGCACCCTGGCAGTTTGATATTATTTTTCTTTTTCTGAACTTGATGTTTGATGCCTCAGCATAACTGAAGGCAAATCCACCCACAGTATCATGCAAAGCAGAAGTGCTCTTTCCCTCACCACTTGTCTTTCCACAGCTTCCCTAAGCCCTGGGTTTTCTCCTCAAGATTTCACTCTTAGCAGTCCGTTTTCTGTTCCCTCCAGGAGGGATTGTGCTGTGCATTTTACACAACCGGTTATCCTGTCCTGCCCTTAAAATATGCACATTTCTAACAGCTTGCTCTCCTTTAAAGCGCTAAAAGCACAGGATCATCTTCCCCTGGCTCTCTCTCGCTGGCTGCCCAACAAGGGAGGAGTGGGCTCCGAAGAATTATTACAGGAAATAAACCTGCAAATGGACAGGGCAGAGATGAAAACAAATCAAGGTGTAAGTGCATAAGATGGACCTGAGTGATGCTGTTGGTAGGACACCTTTGGAAGGGTGGGTTTGTACTGCAGTGAACTTCAGAAAAGCTTTCTGGCTTGGTCTGTTATTCCCAACATGAGGAATAATACCTGTAGCTGAAACAACTTGCAGAGAAATCTACTCATGTTAAGAAAAATGTAAACAAAGTTGATTGACTCAGAGCTCATATCCTCATCTGGAGACACTGCAACTGGCAAATGATCTCTCTGAGAATATAGCTACAACCCCCAGCTTGTTCCAACTTGCAGGGTCTTCCTTACAGGGATCAGTTAAAGGGAATCTCATTAGAAGGGTTCATTTCTCTTTCCTGCACAGTCCCAGGCTCCCCGTGTATGGGAGGCATGTGGGAAGAGAGTTTTATGCCTCATTTTTGGACAGGATTCTAACTGGCATATATACAGTTAAAATAATACAACCTAAAATCACAGCCTAGAACTTGGACCTCACATACTAGCATGACCTTTAGCCAATATGATATGCATACATTCATGTCCATATAGAGCAAAAGCTCAGTAAAAATATATGGAGGTGTCCAATTATTATTAGTGTATCAGATTATTAGTTGTCCCTTCCCTTCATACGATTAGGGTCTTTTTCACATAAAAATGCACTGGAATCCCTATTAGGACCAAGGCTGTGAAAAATCAAAACACCTTTGATCAAACTTGTTGGAAATGAAACCTAAGAAACGGAATCTTACAGCCTACATTACATGAACAGATAACAAAGTAAAAATTAGTGTATTTGCTGCCACCCTACTTTGCAGCATACACAGTGTACACCTACCACACAATAACATACATTACTGAATAATAAATCACACTTTGATCCAAATAACCCAAAGCATTTTACAAACACTAATTAAAATTTGAAATATCCTCTGAGGTACTTAAACAACAATGTACATAATTTGTAGGTGGGAAAAGTGAGTCAAGGGAAGGTTAAATTAACTCGCTTAGGATGAGAAGGAGAATCAGAGAAAAATCAGGAAGACAATCTGCGTCTGTATCCCACTCCTCTATACAAACTAAGGGTATCTGTCCTTGAATCTGCAGAGTGTTATAGTAACTTTAAAAAGGTTGTCCAGAAGTTTGCTTGTCAGAGTGCATTTAATTACTATGAATTCTAAGTATCTGGTTTCAAACTACTGTGTAGGTTCTATCATATTGCTGTTTCCCAGTATTGCATGACTCTTAACAGAAAAAGCAAGTCCTGCTCATCATATAAACTACTTCTGGATCTGTCTCAGTGACAACTGGATACAACCACGTGAGTTCTCCTGAGATGACCACTAATTGGTCCTTCATGGCAAGTATTGCTGCCTCCAGGAATTTGCATTGCATCACACAGAAACATAAAAACTGTGAAATAATTACAAGAGAGCTGCAGGGAGAGAGTGTAGCCACAAGCAATGCTCTGGCCTCTCCTCCTGGGCTGTGTCATGCTCTTCTCCAGCAGCAGCGGGGCCGGCAGGGGCGGCTGCCCCGCCAGCAGGAGCTCCCAGTCTCTTCCACTGCACAGGGGCATCACAGATGAGTTCCCCCATCCTCCCCCATCCCTCTTCTGAGGATTAACGGTTTTTGCCTAATTGTAACTATACCTGCCCCCATGAAACTATCTGAATTGCAAAATAAGCAAATAAAAGCAAAAAATTACCATACTTATTTTCTAGATTTATTTTTCCTCCTGTTAGCAGGGGTCATTCCTCAGCACCAAGCAGGAGGGTAGGAGAGAAGCAGGAGGCAGAACTCTCTGTGTGGAGGAGTGGCCTTTACGATAGACAGTTTTCCACTAGAATTGTTCACAAAACTTGTGCAGTACTGGAGGCAGCTTTGTGATATTCCTGGGGTATTTAACATTATTGATCTTTTTTGACAAATGAGTAATGTAACACGTTCATTACCATTAATCATCTTTTTTCTAATTCAGGTAAACAAGGGGCAGTTTGGTTCATGCTCAGCTAATATCTATTTTTGTAATTATTTTTACAAGGACCCTGTTTGATGAAATCCAAATATGTATTTATTTGGAAGAAAAATATTGATGTTCTTTTCATTTTAGCAAAGTACTCCATGAAGGATCAACTTTCCTAGCTGTGCTACTAAAGAAACAAAAAACAAACAGGCTATAGTTTCTTAGAACTACATTTTAAAACTGGGTCTGCTGGTTTTGGCTGTATTAGCATGGAAGTCGACAGTTAGTTTCACAACAATGCTGGGTGGAGAAGAATCAGATTCCCATCCCCTTGCTTGCCTCTGGCAGCTGGGTTGTTATTAGATGTGATTAAAACCCCCACATGTTCCCGTCACAAGAGCAATCAGCTCGTGGGTTGCCCAGTGCAAATGCTGCTCCCAGAAGGTCCTGCTTTGCTCAGCAGGTGTTTGCTTGGGGTGTGAACGGAGAGCACCACATGGGCTGGCTGTGGCACTGCTTTTGCCTGCCTTTCCACCAGGAACGAACGTTACAGATCCCCCAGCCTTTCCCCAACTCATCAGCATCCTTTATCCCTCGGGTGTCAACCACCTTGCAGGGGACAAAGAAGCATAAAGAGTCTGATTTTCCCAACATATCCTTTCTGTTGTGATATATTTCAATAACATTAAAAATACCTTCTCGTTATCCGTTCCAAATCTCTCTAGTTAGAACTGTCAAGATACAGTAAATGTACTTCTCAGGTTGCTTTGCTGCCTCCTTCAGAAACCCTTCACCTACTAATGCTGACTTTGCTGCCTTTTCACACCTTTTTTCGGTGCTGATAGCGGGCCTGCTCTCACTGCTTTTTAAACACAGACTTTTCAAACCACACTTTGAGCTGGGCTGTTTCTTTTTCCTGGTAACTGTAGGCAGGAGTACTGCAAGCCTAAGCCCAGTGTTTCCAGCCCTGCTGTTGCTCTGCTCTCCCAGGAGCTCTGGAGCCCCTCTGCTAAGAGCTGTGATGCCACAGCACGAGCAGTATTTCCAGTGCTCTGCCTTTCTAACGTTTGTGGCAGCAGTATTTTTAGGAGGGATAAAGGTGAAACTGTTATTTCCCCCAATAATTACTATTTCAGTGCTCTGATGCTGTTCCACATGTACAGCACTGACAGGCTGATCACAGAATAATTTATAAATACAGATGTAAAGCACATTTATTTCTGCTAATGAACATACCAATAATGCTCTCACAGTGATAACTCTGTTTCCTGAAACCAACAAATCCTGAAATAATATAGACGGGACCAATTGCTTGAAACTTGGTACAAACAGTTTATATTGAAGACACAAGAAGTCACAGTAGGAATCCTGTAAGGCAAATGACTCCACAGAGGATAAAAGGTATGAAAAAATCTCACTTATATTTTAAAAACACAGCTTCAATAATTTATCGTGTCATTTAAAAGAATGAATAGAGGTAAATATTGAGATTTTTATGGAATAAAAAGGAATTATTCCTAAAATATGCCATTAGCTAATAAAGAACTGTCATTTCATTTTTAACAGCCTCAGTTTCCAATAACTGTGATACCAAGCCCTAAGAATGTTTTTTATTAGAGTTCAACAAAATTCTCTCTTATGCCTTTGAATGCAAAAGAAAAGGTGAAATTGACATTTCAAAACATCCTGATTATGGTGCAATCATTGTAAAAAATCCAGTGTTAACATAAATTCAGTTAGATGTCTATTAATAAATATGTGCTGTAGTCTCATACCATTTTCTGGTACATGGGCACATGAAGAAGGTCTCCACTGCCTCACCCCGTTTTACTATCTGATTTTACACCACACAGATAGTGGTATAAGAATGAGAAAAAACAGCTTACTGCTACTTCTTGGGCTCTCGAGTGTCTGATGGCTGATTCAGAGAGAAAGAAGTTTAAAAGTGAATCATTTCAGAGGAAAAAAAAGCTAATAGATGATAGCTCTGAACTGAATCAGCTGGGCAAGAAATAAAACCGGAGTTTCACCAAGTTTCAGATACCTCCAAGAAGATGATGTCAGAGGAGTTTCAGACACACTGCCTTGAAAATGAAGTTAGAAAGGGAATAATAAATCACAGAAAAGGTGGAAACTGAGGCAATGTAAAAAGGAACTTGACATCTCAAATAGTCAGGGGACTAATAAGGATTGATATAGAGAGGCTGTCCCTGACAGCTGAACTGGTCCACATGGGTAGACTGGAAGAAATGGAGTCCAACACAACTCCTCTCCTTTTCCTGCCTGTTGTATTAGGAACATCACATTTTGCTGTGATTCAGCTAAGGCAGAGACCAGAAATAACCCCATGTCATGAAAATGTAGTCAGAAAATGTGTTTGGTCTTGTGTCTTTTAATCCACAGCACTAAGGTTCATTTTGGTCTTTAGGCACACATGTATAACTTTACAACAACAGAATTCATCTAGGAAGATCAGGTGGCTGGACTTTTACCTGTCCTACTTTTAAGGCATGGCAAAATAAGAAAGAAAAGAGTATGTGTTTCTCTTCCACCTCTGCTAATTGACACAAAACTGAATGATTCCAGTCAGGTGTTTTAATATTTATGCTGATATACTTTCTTCATCTGATGTTATCATTGGCTGCTTTTTCCATTGTCATTAATACCTGCCTATGATTGTGGACAGGTAAATAACTGCTGCACAGCATAATCACTCTCTTACATGATTATCCTCTAGAGACCTTAGTTTCATTTGCAACAGCTCTCTGTCTTTTCACAAAGCAGAGGAATGTATAGATAGTATAAAGCTATAGAAGAAATTCACATATATGGTATTGTCTGCTAAAACATTTTCTGATTGTCTTAAGCTACCTGCTGGCTCCATTACAGCCTTTCAAAAATAAGAAATCAAAGGGAAATGTTCTCAGCTTTGTAGTGTTCATCGTGGGCTTGTCTGCAGCTTCATAGAAACTGCAACATGTTAGCAGTTCCTATCACTGACCTTCCCTATATTTTTTGCAGCTTCAGCTTGAAGTTTGCTTGCTTTGATATAAATCATTGCAGCGCTGCATCACCATGGAGCAAAATCACACAATACAGGATAACAGGGGAAGCTGATAACTGGACTTTGGCTGATTATGGTTCTTTGCCTTAATAGAGGGAAGTACCTTGAAACTTAAAACTCCCCAGTATAGAATCATCAGGTTTGAATAGTTTATCAAGTTATCATTTTTATGATAACGGGTAACATGCTGGTAACCATGATAGGCTCACAGAATACAAGCAAATTCTGTTTGGAAAAAAATTAACTGAAAATTGTATGTATTGATGTGTTCTCCTATTATCCTTCTTATGCTTTCTGTTTTAATGGAGCTGATCCAAACACTCAGGGTTGTTTAGAAAGCAACTTTAGAGATTGCTGGGGTCACATATATGTTCTTCATTGCTTGTTTTGCACACAGGGTGCTGCCCAAGTGTAATTTCAACAGTTTACAGTCTATTTATTTAATATTCCTAAAGAAAGAAACTAAATGAAGAACAGGATTATACATCTGACATGCTTCCCACACAGGCTACAACTCACTTTGGTATTATTGCAGCTACAGAAGCCAGACTTCCAAACCCCAGTCTTGCTCATATGAATTTGTAATAATGATATGCAGCATATGACAGCCTCTTTTTTAGATTTGCTTTTCCAAGCAGCCCTGCTGAAATTAAAATTGCAACCCAGATCAATTTCTGCAGGGAAATTGAAACAAAAAGAAAATAATGAATAAAGGAAGATTTCTTCTTCATAATCATTTACACTCCTAAAACTTCCACCGTTGATTGCTGACCTCTGAAAGGTGGAGAAAGTACCTCTCCCCTGAGTAGATACTCAGAGCGCAGATTTTGTCTACTGTGACTTGGTATTCAAATAGCAGATTCTTTTTCTTCCCACACAATAATTCTCACATATGTTAACCAGTGAAGAGAGAAAATTGGATGTATTGTATATAATGGAAAAAAGATCTAGTATAGACTGAAGAAAAGGCGTGAGTATTCAAGGGAGTAAAAAGATTTTTAAACATTTCCTTGATTTCTCTTTTGTTAGTTTATATTTGTGCCTGTGAAGACAAACTTTGCACTAGTTTCTGAGATGATAAAACTTCTAGGTGGTGCAAGGAAGTTCAGTTTAAACAATAATGAGCAGTCACCAGCTCTTTCCAGTGGGTTAAGAATTATTTTAGAAATCTACAATCGCCAGAAAAGCTTAACAGTCAGTAGCAGAAAACTTCTGAATTTTTGGCCAGGATCTCTGTCTGGAAAAGTGTACCTGAAGGTTGCTGTTACCCAAAATCACATTTGAACACATAGGCAGGTGCCATTGTCACTGAAAACAGTGAAATAAGCTCTCCAACCAATTTGCTGGGTTAGAAAGTTGACATTACTTTATTAACAGCATTGGATGCATGGGGAATTCTCCTCAAAGCATGCATGCCCAGTAGCCTAAAAGACCAGCTTATATTCCTCAAACTAATACATATTCATCACATTTCCTGAATACATGCATATATGCTAATTGGCCTATATGCCATGGACTTATTTGGGTATGGTTCCGGATCTTCTGATGAATCTTTTCTCCTTGAGAGTACCTCAAATATGTGGTCAGGTCATAATGTACTTCTCTTATCATTCTTTGTTCTGACACACAATCCTCATTCCCAAAACTAGAGATATCTGCTAGTACATATAATCACTAAAAAAAGTAAATAAGGAAGTATTAGCTGGCACAACACTTATTAGTCTTAGATGTAGGGAGTTAAAACAAGGCCATGTAAATCTCAGGTTTGTTTGTAATAAATACTGCATGGTACAAAACTAAGCATTAACTGTGAATATAGGGATCATACACTATTGAGCTAAATTTAAAAGAATTCTTCCAACATCTTCCCTTACTGCGGCTCAGACCTCTTAAAAAATTTAACTTGCTCGGTAACACCATTAGACAGAGGTTCCATAGCTTGAGCACAGAATTTCTACTGATCTTATAAATTCTTATAAGCAACTTTTACCTTCTACAGGCTATTGACAAATGCTTTCACATAAGGTTCTGTGGACTGTGATAAGGCTGTATCACAGTATGTCCCACAGTACTTTCTTCCAGATCACATGCATCTAATTGCAACTCTGAATAAATTTCAGAACAAGATTGTGTAGTTATTAGTCTTCATATTTGTCTGACATGTAGGTCCATGTTAGAAAGGCAAGCTACTGGGCTTGGCATCATATGTGTCAAGGGAAAAGAAAACAAATCTTATGAAAGAAAGATCATTCAGTGGCCCTCTCTGCTTAGTATTTTCAGCAGAAAAGTCATCGTGGTCCAAATGCACAAAGGACAAGAAAGTAAAGACTGGTTTTGAGTCAAATTCTGAATTCCATGCTCGTGAATTCTCCTCCCCTGACACCCCCAAAACACTTAGACACAAACAAAGCTTGTTAGGTGAAAACTCCTTCAGCAATCGTCTAGGGAGGCAAAATTCAAATGAGAAGTGGGAAACTTAATTTAGATGAGTACAGATTCCCACCTAGTGACACCGGTGACAAAGGTAACCACCCAGACAGGTGAAAACCTCAGGTGTCCAAGCAGACACAGCCAGCATCAAAAGCCCGAGATTTATTTGCTCTCAGGGCTGAGCTGTAGGGGACACCTACTCATTACAGAAGTGTTCTGATTTCCTCGTTCCTTTTCCCACTCCTCTGTAAGAGCACTTTGCTCATTCAGACCAGATCTGATCGCATTTTCTCCTATTCTCTATCCTCTTTTGGCTTCTGGGCATCTTTAATATGCACAACAAAGTCTCAGTTTCATTACCAGCAATCTGTATTCAAGGATATAAAATTTGTGTAAATTCCACAGCATTGCACAATGTTTCCATTTAACCTGAATGAAATTCAAGTGCAAATGAGGTGTTAGTCATTCATGAATAGAACCCATAATGTGTAGACATGTTTTTTTAAGGTGAATTTAGTACCAAGCAAAAGGTGCCAAATTGACAGCACTGAAAACTGAAGTCCTCTATGGATTCTTGTGAAAGGGATGACGAGGGAAGGCAAGCCACACTACTGCTTATAAGTGCTGACAACTTGCACTAGGGATGGAAAGATAATTCAAACATAATGTCCCTTTAAGGCTTCACTCTCTGTAGAGGGAGTATTAGTCCCTACACAAATCTAGTGGGTTTTGTGACACAAAAATTTCAGGGTATGGAAGGCTGAGGAATACAGAGCTCCAAATCATTTCACTTAAGGCACTCTGTAATGAGATCTAATCAACTTTGAACACCTAGGGGTGAAATTCCCCCTCCTTTCCATAGATTTATTTTGTTATACTCCCATGATGGTCTCCAATTTGTTATTGTTAAACAAGTGATGTCATCCTCAAGTCACTAAAATGACTGAAAGTGCTAGAAATAAGTATCAGAGAAAAGGCTGAAACAGTACTTTCATCTTGAAAATACTCAAAATTTGCTTTTAAAACAAATACATAATCCTGCAATGTAAATGCCAGATGATACCCAGCCAATGTATAGGTACTGACTGACCACAGAAAGATCTTTCACTCAATAAATAATTGAATATGGCAAATCCCATCCTGCAGTTTCTCACTTGTAAAGCACAGGCAGTTCAACATACCCTAGTTCAACGTGATTTGACATCTAGAAAGAAGGGATTGTAGACAAGAGCAACAGATTTTCTTTAAATATCTTCCATACTACCTACATCTAGACAAAACACAGTTCTGCATTTACAAAATACAAGGTATTGAGGACAAGGACTGACTGCCAAGAATTGCAGGGAACCCTACAAGGCTGCATGCCTGGTCAATGTCATGGCAGATGAATTTCCTTATGAATGAAGAAAGGCTACACACACTGGAAAAATTCTAAACTTCAAATATGTGCAAATAGGTTCTGAACTGACAATTGCGATTCAACAGTAAGAATATACTATAGATCCAAGAAAGAATTAGGTCAGTGCTCATTATCAGTCAAAGCAGCAAATAAACTATTAAGAATTTTTAGGAAGGAATAGAAATAACACAGAAGTAAATGCTGCCTTTGAATAAATCTATGACTCACCTGCAATTAATATTTCTGCAGTTCTGGATTCTTTTCAGGAGGATATGGTTAAATGAAAAAGGCCAGTAAGGATAATGTATGTCAGTGCAAATGACTGGGTATGCAGGAACACCTCAGCTTGAAAAACCAAACTGAGAACGAATGCACAAGTCTATCCATGAGCAGTCAGGAAAGAGTGAAAGGGCATTGATTCCCATAGCATCAGTTGTTCACTGATTCTCAGAAATGTAGGCAGCAGCAAACAAAATCCAGTTCAAGAGGGAAAGTTTGAGCATGAGTGGGCAAACCTGTGGAATTCACTGCAGAGGTCACAAGGGAGGACTGGGACATCTCACAGGAAAGAATTCTGCAGAGTTTACTGCAAGAAACACCCAGCTCAGGAAATACCCTGAGCTGAAAACTGTTGGCAGTGGAGGAGTAGAATAGGTAGCAACATACTCCCTTTGTCTGACTGGACATCCACTGTCAGAAGTAGGGCACTGGACTAGATAAACCTTAACCCAACCCGGTAGGACCATTCCTATGTTCTTACATTGCTGGCTTTACCTCACAGCATGTAGCTATAGATTTCCAATAGCTGAGTGGAGATAACATAAAGCTATAAACCAGGTAGCTTTGCTGGCACTGACTGTGATATGTGTTCATTCAACCCTGTGATGCATCTTGATGCACCTACCCACATGGGGTGTCTCACAGAAACACAAACACCTGCCTGTGTGCACGTGTGTGTATTGGGGTGAGTAGAGGAGGGGTAACCCACAACCTCACCCCCATGCAGCTGGTCACAAGTGATCTGACTCATTCCCATTTACTTTTTTTTTGCTGTGGATTAGGATGAACAGAGGCAGGAAAAGGCTTCAGTGCAGACTGGAACAGACAAGCAAGAACAGGAGACTTTGAAGAAGAGAAAGTCTTCAGCAGCCATGGGTGGTTGTCTTGGTAAAAGCCACAGAACTCCGTGACAGTCATCTTCAGAATGTGAATTTGCCATTGACACAGCTTGCCAAAAAACCAGCACTCTGGCTTTTAGCACACACACAGGTACAGTGCTCCAAGACTCACTTCCAAAGTACAAACCAACTCCTACCTATAAAACCAATAGTCTCAAGCTTCCCTTACCTCATCAAACCATGCACTGCAAGAATGCCATTTTACTCCAAGGATTATTTTTTGCAAGATATACATTTTTTAAAATAAAAACCTCCCTTAAACATTCATTTATTTCCCTGGCTTTTCTTCTTCCTAAGCACTCCCTCCTTTGCATAACTCTAAGGGCTGTTGAATGATAGATAGAGCAATTGTCATTTTAAAATTAACATACCTTGACACACATGTTCACAGATGCCAGGGAGTGCCTCATGATTTGGACATCGTCTTTGCGTATGTGCTGTGATTCTCCACAAGGATAAAGATGGTGAAAAACTGCCCGAGAACTCCCTGGGACTCCTCCTGCTCCTGTGGACTGCAGAATGAGATAGGGAAGAATTATCACTGCCCTCTGAAGTGGCCAAAAACTTATCTTTTATACAGTGATAAACAAACCCCTGCAATTACAGCAGAATTGACACTGCTGGTAACTGTCACAGCTGTCCCAAGGCAAGGACTGCACCCACATTTGCACTGTCTCTGATTTTTACTATTTTCTACAGAGGTAGTTCAGTAAAACTGAACTTCATAGAAACCCTAAGTCACATGCTGGTTAAAATACAGTAAGTTATATCCATGGTAAAATGTTCCTATGAAAATGCATTTGATCAGCTTACAGTATTTCAGTTCCTCTGGTTTGACAATATGACTGAATCATTATGTGCAGCATAACTAAGCATTAAAATTTGGTTGTCCAGAAATTGTGAGCCTCCAAATTTGCTTTGAAATCATGTGATTTTGAAGCATTGAGGTTATTTGTCATTTCTATTTGTTGAGCAGAACCTGAGAGAGAGTAAATACAGGTGCCTGGTCCTCCCAGCCACTGAGGTTTGTCCCCTCTGTAGGGAACAAAATTTCTTTGGGGACTGAAGACCTTATAGTGCTGCCAAAAATTTTAACTACAATAAAAGCTATGTGTCAGAGTAGCTTTTCAAAGGTTCTAAGTAAACACTTATATTTCCCAAAAATCAAGGGAGACCAGATCCATAGGTAGCCTTTGTTACTATGGTATGCCTTTTCTCACTTTAAAAAGGACAGGACTTTGCTTACATTTCAATACCTTGTCACCCATAATTCACTTCACTTTCTCATAGACTACAAGTTTTCCATATCCAGTACAGAGTCTCTCTGGATCCTTTGCTAATGCTTTGAATTAATTTTTAAATTAGTTCCTCCCTGCCTCTTGTTTAAATTTTAGGTGAGGAAGGAGAGTTGATTGCGGCTAGTACTAAAGGCAAGAATAAAAACTTTGTGTGACCATTTGGAACTCTCACCCAATTATCATAATCATACTTTCTAATTTTTTTTAATAAAACTAAAAATCCATATCTAAACAAAAGCTTTATTCCTCTATCAGAAATGAAACTTTATTCATAGTTATTAACCATTATAGCAGACGTACCCCTTATATAAATATCTATAAAGTAATGAGTCTTTCCTGGAATAAGATGCATATTAATTAGATCCTACAGCACTTGAGAGACTTTGGTTCAATTCCCACCAGTAAGGTCAGGAAATGCATCCACAGTAGTTAGCAGCTAGTTTCAAAATCTCAATGCACCGAGCATGATGGGGTCATTCAGTGGAGCAGATACCCCAAGGGAAGGGTAAAACAAGAGCCAGGGATTATTTCACAGCACTGAACTGGTACACTGCGGGAGTGATGGACTTTCCTTTCAGAACAGAAAAGCTTACCAGCATACTGTCCTTGTGGCCCACTCTCATTATGAAGAATGTAGCATGTGAAGCAATTAATTGGATGATATGGGCTGGAAAAAGCTGAGAAATTGTGTGCGCATGTGTGTATGTGTGGTGGGAGACACTGATGCAGGAGGACAACGCCACCATACCCACACTGACCCTGCACAGTCAGACACAGGACCAGGCAAACCCAGGGCTGCATTTTCTCCCACTACCTGTTCAACAGGTAGATGTGACAAAATAACCTCACACCCCTGGAAGTGTCCAAAAGGAATGTGGATGGGCACTTGGGGATGTGATTTAGCAGTGAACATGGTGGTGGCTGAGCTAATGGTTGGCATTGAGGCTCTTAGAGATTTTTTCCAACCTTAATGATTCTGCAATCTCCATAAGACTATGAAGCTCCAGTGCTGAGCAGGGTAAAATAATGCAAAAATCCTTCTACACACTTGAATTTTAAATTCAGAGGGTGATTCACTATTATGGGAAGATGCATTAAATATCTCATCTTTACCCATGGACTGCTAATGAACCAGGCTCTAAACACTAGAAGACTTTGTCCAGAATATGGATTTTACATGAGATCATGATTTTTTGAACACATCCATGCTATCAAGAGAGGTTGGTTGCTTTTTTTAATATATATTTCAGTTATTCTATCAGTTGTGACAAAGCAAACAGATAGAAATATGCTCTGTAATCTTTGAATTTTGCACTTTTTCTATTTTGAATTACAGCACATGAAGCAGAGGTAAAGTATTTTTATATTAGATTTTAGGAAATTTAAAGAATCAATTAAGCTGTGGGTTTTTTTATGGAAGACAAAATTCTCCTGAGGTACTCATGGATGCAAAGACTGGAGAGGAAAATGGATTATCAGGCTAAAAGTAAAATTATTATTTATGTCAATAGGAAAAATTCTCTGGTAAATTACATAAGTAATTGTCATAGAATAAAAACCTAAGCAAGTGAATGAGCAGTCTTAATGTTTAATAGTACAAAAAATATGCTAGAAATGACAGAACTGGGGAGAGATCTTTCCTCATGGGAAAGATACTCCATTACAATCCTTATTGAGGTGCTACACCTTCCTCTGAAGCATCTGGTGCTGGCTGCATTTGGAGATAGGATACCAGGCCACTGTGACCTTTGGTTTGGTCTGTTCTGGCATGGCAGTTCCTTTGCTCTTAGATTCCAGGCTGCACTAGCATATTATTTGAATGAATTTGGTGTTGCATATCTACACAAATCATTTATAGGCAAATGGTTTTTCAGAAATTTTAGAAAAAAATAACATTTGGTCATGCAGGCAGTAGATAAGTAGTGGGTTTTTTAAATTGTAACCACAATAATGCAGATTATATTCTCCAGGACAAATATATTCTCTGGTGGCTGTTTCACCACGTGTGTATGGCTCATACACATGGTGTATTACATTGCTCTTCCATTACACTTGCTGAAACTGACTAAAGGAAAGAGGAATTCACACTTCAAGGGGGGAAGAGCGTAACTAACACACAGCACTTTTTCTTCATATGCATCTTAGGTTTCTTGCTGCTGCAGTCTTAAATACCTACATGCCTCTGAGGGTGAGGGGTTATGGTGATCCAGGAAGTTTTCTCCTCAGTCCTAGCAGTGAGGGTAAACAGCTTGAGGTGGAGTGTCGAGGTCCCATGGATCAACAACTGGTTACACGGCTGGCAATGACAAGAGGGCTGTGGCTTTTACGACCGTGTGATCCTCTTTAAGTACTAAGGATTTCTGGGAGCAGATGGGATCCAGTCAATCAAATGGGCAAAAGAATCTCCACCAACAGGCAAAAGTTCACAGGACCTGATGGGATGCACCCACAAGTTCCAAAGGACCCATCCTGATAGTAGCAAACCCACTCTCTATTCTCTTTGAATGGTCACTGAGAGTTCCTAAGGACTTGAAGAAAGCAAGTGTAAGTCTTATCTTTAAGACAGAAGGAGAATCCAGTGAACAACAGGACAGCCTCAGCTTGATCCAAGTAAAGGTGAGGGAACAAGTAGTCCCAGAAACAAGTTGAATATAAGCAAAAAATCATCCATTGCAACAAAGGCAGCCACCAACACTACAGGCTGCATTAGGAACACTGTCAGCAGGTTGAGCAACGTGATCCTTCACCCCTACTCACACCTGGTGAGAAATATCTGGGGTTGTTGGGTTGTTAGGTCCAGCCCTGGCCTTTCCAGTACAAGAAAGATGGATTTAGTGATTTAGTGAAGTTTTCAACCTGGGGGTCTTATCAATGTGTATAAATACCTGGCTTGTGGGAGTAATGGAGAGAGAAAATGGAACCAAGCTCTTTTCAGTGGTATTTGATGGAAGGACAAGAAATGAAAGACATCAACTGAAATATAGGAAATTCCATCTAAACATAAGAAAAACACAGGTTGATCAAACCTGGATGAACTCAGCTAGTCAGAGCTAATTGTACCAAGGTTTCAGGTCTGATCCCCATATGAGCCATTCACTTAAGGGTTGGATGATCCTGCTGGATCAGGCCTTTCTGTGATTCTGTTAAACCGTGATATTAACAGTGGAGGTAGAACACTTTTGGAGGTTGCCCACATAGGCTGGGGAACCATCATCTTTGGAAATATTCAAAACACAACTGGGCACAGCTCCTGGCAATCTTCTCTAGGTGACCATGCCTGAGCAGAAGGGAGGACTAAGTGGTCTCCAGAGATCTACCGAACTCAGCCATTCTGGGGTACTGTGAATTACAGTCCACCTGAAAGATTCCTCCCCAGCAGTTGCACAAAGATTCCTCTTTCTTCAGGATATAAGTTATTTGCAGCACTGCACCTTTTCCATACCTTTACTTCTATCACAGACATCCCATGTTATTTTAAGGGTGATCCCCTTTACCTGAGCACGTTTTCCCTGCTACAGAGTCAAAGAGGAAAGTTATTCCAGCTTGTGCTTATGCACAAGAACATAAGAGCTCTTGGTTACACTGAGTCTCGGGCTGTGAATCACAAGGAAGATCTTCAATGTCCAGCAGTTAAATGTGTTAACTATGACATTTCTGAAGTTCTATTTTTATATATGCAACAGAAAAACAAATGAAACAAAACACTTCTTTATAACTGCTCTTTATGATAGTATTTGTTCAGCTACAGCTTTGATGATACCACTACATGCTGCAGCATCTTCTTAGAGTTTCAGTTTTATAAGCTACACATATTAAGTTTTCAGAAGTAGACTTCTTTATCAGGATTTTTATTCCTAATGAGAAAATAATCTACAAGCAGCATTCTTACATCTCCCATAACCTCCTTGCTGCTAAAAGGTTTGTTTAAAATTTACTTCACAGAACAAAACACAATTCATATCTGGTTATTGTCCTAATGAAATCTATTTCTCCTCCTACAGAGCTCTTCACTGAGATGCTAAAATTTAACTCACTTGAGTTATAAATACTGTGTGAATTAATAGTCAGCATTGTTTGGAAGGTTTTTTAATTGGCCTACAGGGAGGCCTTCTGTATATATTAAACAGATCATGTGTCTGCCTTGCAACTAAACCACCTTTACATTTCCTTTGCACACATTAAACTCAAAGCTGTTTAATGTTTTCTTAGAAGTATTTGGGTTTATTGTTCACACTAGGAAATGACCATTATGTTAATCAGCGCAAACCAAGTTTAGTGATTGGCCCTTAGTGATGTCATTCTAGAGTCATAATGCCCCACAAATAAATAGATTTGGCTGTTCTTCTTATTTTTATTTATAAATTCTGTTTCATAACAGCAGTAAGATGCTCCAGGCCATGCACTTCTTGGGGATTATTGCACTTGTCAGGTGTTTAAAATCACTCAGTCCTCTGCCTGTGCCTTATAATACCACTGGAGGTATATAATCAGCCACAAATACACTGCCTGGAGTGTCTTAATGCTTTATTATGACATATCTAACTTTCTAAATAAATTATTTATTTGGAAGCTTGGAAGTGTCATAATGATATCCAATCAGTAGCTGAGAAATAAATGTGAAATCAGGAGGACACACCAGAAAGAGAAAGACAGAGGGTAGAAAAAAAAATAGCAGCTCATCAGTCATCCCTGGCCAAAACAATGAGTGCATATGCGTATAGACACAGAGATGTGTGTACACAACCAGTGGATTTCTTCTTGTGCATAGACCTGTATCTGGTGAGAATCACACTTATATATCCCTATTTGATTGTTGATATAAACCATGGAGCAACTGCATTGCGTTAATATCACAAATGGAAAATATAAGTGGGCTAAATAGATGTCAATAACTAGACCTCCTATTAAATAAAAATTTAGAACATTCTGTACTTAGTCTGTTAAGTCATTCCATATTTAAGAACCAGTTTCTGTGTCTCAAGGAAAGGAAGCCTAGCTGCTTCAGTTGACATTACAAATTGCATATCACATCATTATCATTACAATCACTAAACTACACACATTATTCAAAACTGAAGGTTAAAAGCAAAACAGAATAAAACAATGTCATTTTCTAGAAAAAACCACCCAAACCCCAAACAAACTAACTAATCAATTGTACAAAGCTAGAGAAATTTAATACTCTGGGGTTTAAATTTTTAAATTAAATTCCAATTTGTAAATTATTATGTGGAAATAAGGAACTCTTCTTAGGCAATTGTGCTAAATAACAGTGCAAACCCTGCAGGGGACCAAATTATCTTTCAGTGAGGGAATATGAAAAGTTTTTTGGAAAAAGGCCAGTTTTAGGTAGGGGGTGTTTAAAGCCTTGGGAGTTACTGTAGCAATAGAAAAGATTAATAATTTGCACATGTGAGACTCCTGGCAAGCAGGACGCAGCTGTAAAGAATTAACCCCTCCTGAGAGACATAAAAACATGGAGCAGCTGAGAAGAAAAGGGTGAGGGGAGAATGCAAAAGTATGCAGAGTACAGATGTCCTAGAAGAGAAAAATATGTAAAGTAGGGTTGAACAACATACTGAGATTTTATTATTATTTGGGAGGGAAAGGGAATCTTGGCAAATTGTGGGTATATGGGGAAAAAATGAAATACCAGCAGAAGACAAAACTAATTTTGTTATTACTGCCTGCAAACGCAAATAATCTGAATAAAAATCTGAAAGCTTCAAAGTTCTTATTGAAAGGATACTCTCAAAGTGATCTGGCCTAAAACTAGACCAAACCGGCTTTGTTTTGGTGTTCATGCATGCCTGCCTCTGCTCTGCGTGCTGACTCCATCATTCTTGTGTGCGGGCAGGGCGCTGAAATACAGAAGATGCTGAAGTGATTGGAGGGCAGGCTCTCACACACAGCCATTGAGCAAGCAAAGCAGATCTGAGGGTGAAGCATTGTGTGATTGTGGGTCTGTAGCTGCAGAAGCCCAGCTCCCAATATTTGTTCTTCCTGGCTGCCTACCAGAATAATTTCTCTTGTGAGGGTCCAATTTTGCAGCTGCTCAGCATGGCAGAACCGCCCCCCTCCCCCAGCCAAATTCAATAGGGCGGTGCATGGGCAGCAGCATGGGTGCACTCGAGCTCAGATGATAACTCTTTCAGAGTCTGGTAGAAGGCCAAAGCAATCCAATTTTTAGGTTGTATTAGAAATCTGAGACTATTACCCTTCAAAAGGAGAAATTAGGCTTTAGAAAGGTGAAAGAGGTAATCCTTCTGCTGATTTCTGTAGCTAAATATTTTTTAATTTTCTGTTTGGAAAAACAAATTGTTCAAGAGAATGTTGGAAGTGATCATTAACTGAGAGAAACAATGGAGATGTTTATTCAGATTAAGTCACAGAAAGCAGCATCCTTTTCTATTAAACAAAAGAAATTATCTGAAAGTAATATATCTTTAAATGTTACATGGATTATCTAGAATCCAGATGATGGATTTATTTTCTTTTTCTCCCCATTTCATAAGGAAATACATAAACAGATTACTTAGGTTTATTGCCTTTAGACTTAAAAACAAGACCCAAATTTTTATATGAGTTAAAGCCGATTCTATTTTAAAAAGAGGAAACCAGGAAGAATACACTTTTAACAAAGTAACTGTTTCAGCAGAGTACTTTTCAAGTAAGTACATTCAAAGGGTTCTTTGGAGGCCTCAGGAGATATAGAACCAATAGGTTCAGGAGATTAATATACCTCCTTGCTTCCCATGCCTGTTCTCCAACAAACAGAGTATATTACAACTGCTCAAGTGTTTCCTGGTCCATCAGATTTCACGACTGTCCTCTCCCTCCTTTCCTCCCACAACCCCAATCATGTTAGCTAGGCACTAGGGAAAGGCGAAGCACACAGATACAGGTAGTGCTTTGGAAGTGGTGTAAAGCAGGCATGGAACTGCAGTGTGATGCATCTATATATAGTAAATTTTAACCTGCTCCTGTAAATAATCTGGTTTGCCTCAGATGTTCTAGTTCACAGGATTACTTGTCACTCACACCAATTAGGTGGCCACCAGCTCACATCAACACTTCTGTTCTGAAGCTACAATGAGATCTGGCATTATGTATTGCATCTTTCATATGGTCTTTTATCCCCATGTGTTTAGCAATGCATGCAAAACTTTTTCTCTCTCCCTGCGCCATGCCTTTCTCTGAGAGAATTACATGTGACCTACCCTGTTTCTTTTCATTAAAAAGGATGTTGCAGACATCCTAATTCTTCACATCACTTATTTCTTTCCTCCCTCCAGTAACTCCTCCTTTTCTAGCACAGAAAGCCCAAAAAACTTGATGGGGTTGCCTGCACCTTTGTTAAGGCTCAGTTTTTCACAAGTCCACCTCCAATATACCAATCCCTCTTTAAATGGCAACTTCTGTCATAGATCCCAGTGTGGACTAAGTTATCAGGGCTGCTCTAGATGAAATCTATGCAATGTAGATACAGAAAATTTCAAGTTGACTTTAACTGGAGAAATATTTTTGTGATTGAATACACGTACAGCTGAACTGTATACTCATTTTTGCATTGTACCCAGCCTTGCTATGAGACCATATTAGGCTCTAAACAGATGTCCACAAATTATCCTAATGAAAATGTTTGGGGCTCATTTACCTTAAACTCAGCAATCACCCAGGATACTTCCTTCAGCTTCTGTCTGCAGGATAAAAAAGAATCATATACAGGCTTTGAAACAGAATCATTTGCTCAACTATGTAAGTCAATATCACTGTCCCACCACCTCTATAAACTAAAACCCAGACTTATTCCACAAAAAAACCCCAACTCAGACCTTGGTTTTACTGTACATCTATTTAAAACGTGCTGAGTGTTTTTATATCCTTTGAATTGACTACAGATTTATTAACCAAAGCATACAGTGTATCCTCTAAAATACACACATACAAACATAGGTACATGTCAGCAAAACTGAGAATCAGACATTACTACAAGTAAAATTTGTGCATTATTGTAAGCCCCTACTTAAACTTACTCTTTATTCACTGGGCTTCTACCAAATGATCTGAAGTTTCCAAGCCCATTAACATTTTAGTCCCACAATTTAGAAGTTTCAGCTGAAAAATTTTGTTTCCTGGGAAAAGGTATCTTTGTAATATCACATTTGAACATAAATTATTTAAACAAATAAATACAACCCAAAATCTTCATTCAGTAAATATATAAATAAAATTCACAACCAGCAACTGCAGGGATACCAATGGTTTAGTTTACTCAGCAGGCTTGCATATATTTCCAGGCCCCAACAACCATTCAAAGGCTTCCTAAACCAAAAATCCCATAAATATTTCTAACAACTTCTGAGATTTTTTTTCTTTTCTTCTATGAATTCACGTAATTTTCTTTAAAGCCCTTGTATTTTTTGGCCTCTGTATATTCCATATACAGCAGTGAGTTGTGACAACACGCCTTATAAAAAGGTAATCCTCCATTCTTCTCTTGCTTTACCTCTGTGCCTGAACTGTTTCCTTGTGTGCATCCTTATTGCTGTACTGTGAACAAACCCTAGTTTATGCCTCTTCCAGACTTATATATAGCAGCTGCTATATATATGTGTGTCTCTCTGTATACAAACTCTGTATCTCCTATCAGTATATCAACATCCAAGTTACCATTGCAGATACACAGCTCCATCCATTAGCAACAAAATCTCTTCAAAATGTGAATACCGTCCATATTTCAGATTTATGGGAGGAAAAAACAATTCAGATAACCATGAATTTGAAATAATTTGTGCCAAAAGATACAATTACAGGATAGCCACCATGACTGTAGGGGAAAAAGAAAAGTGACTTTTTTCTGCTCAGCATTCAGCAAACCATTCAGATCTCATAAAATGCTACATCAAAACACTACATAAAGATATGTGTTTAGGAATACTTTCTTCCAGATATTGACTGCAACACTCCAACATCTGTGTGCATACTTATGCCAAAAGCTTGATGTGGTTTTCACATCAGGCTTATCCATTTACAGACTTGGGACCCAAAACACAAAAACAAGTTTCATTATCAAACTGTCTAACAGAAAACTGCAAATTAAGTATCTTTAAAACTGCTCAGTCAGGTAGTACAAAGGTGCTATGCTTGCAAAGGTTTCCACATAGACATTTTAATTGCATTAAATTGTGACTGAGAAATGAGGCTGGTCCTGCAGTGCATATATTATGTAAATATAAACCATTTAAACATAAAATTATAAAAAATAATGGAAATAAAGAAAATTTTTATTTTGCACATAGAAGTGGTTCCTTTTGCAACTGTGTAATAGAAGATTCATTTTAAAAAACTTAAAAATAACAAAACCACTTTGGAAACAAGTAAAAATAAGTGTAAGGAGCAATTTAACACCCTCTGGAAGAAGAAACCAGGCCATACACTAAAGATAAGTAAGTGAAGAGATACTGTCTTAGCAAAGATGAAAATAAGCATATGCTGAAATATTTCCTGGAACAAGGTCTGGAGGCCCTAAAACATCTCTACTTGCAATTCTGATATTTTTAAAGTCATTTCTGAATAAAATCTGACTGGATATTTCAAGGAAAAAAAAAAAAAAGCAAATGTCAGTTTCTGTGAATGCAAAAAAGGAATTAATAGCAATACACCCAGAGTGTAATTTAATGGACAATAATTAGTTTCTATTGATATGCACTTTTTAATAAAAGCTGTAGTAGTTGTTTGTTGAAAGAGAAATATTTTATGCTTTGTATCTGAAATCCATTTCCTGCCTATGTATTTTCTCTCTGTAATATTGCAGGAGTTGCTCTGTGAAACACCTTCTCTCTTTAAACCTTGATAAAATTCTTGACTATGTCAAATCTAATAAGTTTTAGACAAATGACTGTCATCTCCTTGAGCTGGAGAGTTTGAAGAAAGCACAGCAAGTGTGTTTATTTGCATTAAGCATATGCATCAGTGTGGGGTGTGTGAGGAGCTCTGGTACAGCTATTTTATAGCCAGTGTGAAGAGATTTTTTTCTATGTCGTGCCAAAAGACTGTAAACCTTGATTATGTCTATCTTATGCAGTTTAATCCATTCTAATTGTTCTACAAAGAGTTCTTTTGACTTAGTAACTTCTTCAAGCCACTCTTTTCAAAAGACCTATGGAAAATCCCACTCTCATGATTATTAATAATGTAGCTACTATAAGAAACTCTCAGAGTAGCAAGGAAAAAAAGCCCACAGAGACAGAACTTAATTTTATAGTGGTTGGTAGTGCCTAGTTTCATTTTCTTAAATGTTCCAGCTATTGAATAAAGAAATAATTTGAAAAGGAAATAGCATCTACAGTATTTGAACTTGCCTTTAGCATAAAATGTTTTAATGTTTTGAGTCTATCTTTGACAACTGAAACAGACTTTACTGAATACTGGTAAGAGTTCACTTTGTAATAGAAAAGTAGTCACTCCCTGTGATCACTGTGTCTTTTTAGTATGCAGCCCAGAGGATTCAGAAAAAGATTACATTTACAATAATTAACATATATGTAAATGGAGATCATGGCTATGAATGATAAATTTTCATAGCAATTTAAACCTTGTTCAAATTAATCAACCATACAGACACTTGATTAATGAAAGGCAGCGTCACTTTAAAATGCAACATGTTAATACATATTACTGTTATCGCTGATCAAAGAATCTTTAAACATAAACCAATTAAAACAAAGTTCAATCTACATTTTTTACTGGTTTAATTCCTACAGAATTATAAGAGTATTATAAAAATTTACGTATTTTATTCTCCTTCATATCTATTTACTAAATTGACTGTAGTACAGAATCACGCAAGTAATTCTGCTACTTCATTAATATGATTGGATGTGAAAACTACCAGATTAGTTTTTCAATCTAAGCATATACATAATGGCTGATTGCAAAGTGGGCAAAATGCATCCAATTTCATTCTTCATTTGTAAAACCAGTAACTTGCATCTCACCTCTCCTATTCTCAATTCAATCGTCAACAGACCAGTCACGCAGGAGCTTTGAGTGACGGACAGCAAGGGAGCTGTTTAGGAAGACTGCCTTTGTGGCACCTTCCCAACATCACCTATTTTCTAGGAACGAGCAAGGCTAGAGAGTTGTATGAAAATGGTAGATTTTTTGCAGAGGTCACACAAGCATCTAAACAGGTTTTGCTAATTTCAATTTTTGTCTTACATAATGATGTATGCCTTGTCATGCAACTCTGCTCCACTTCACTGGAAAATTTTATATGTATTTTTCATAAATATATTTAAATAGTTGCAATTTCTCTATTGCCACTAATGAAAAGGCTCACTAGCTTCTAAGGAGTAAAATTTTTACTCCCTTTACCTCATGATCAGGAAAACCTAGTAAAAATATAAAGCACAATTTCAAATTGTTGCCTTAATGAAGACTTGGATGCTGTGGTCATGAGAAGAGAATATATGTCAGGAGGAGACTCAAAATTATTAACTGACTTCTTTTTCTTTTATTCAAAACATGTCTTTAATGCATATTACATATCAGAATTTGTACGTCCAAGTACTGAGCTTTACTGTAAGTGGTAGTATTTGTACAAGAGTAAGAGACAGCAAAATCAAAGTAAAAACATTACTTTTACAAAAGAAATAGAGATGACATAGAGTTGAATTTGGAAAATGGATCCAGTGGGGCACATATATAAAATATCCTTGTCTTTATGGGAGTTCCCACACATGAGCTCACATGAGTGAGCACTACTCGGATTTTAATACTAGGAACCAAAAATGCAACAAAATCAGCTTACTAACCAGGGAGCATAATAATTGTTCTGTTCCCTCCCCCTGTGGTAAAATGAGTTTCTGGTGCTAAATACAGTCCTTGGAAGAAGAAATACCTGTTAATGTTTTCCAGACACAACAATCTGATAATAAAATAGTGCATTCCTGCAGACAAGCTTGCAGTCCACACTAGGGATCATGGTAATATGCAGAGTGCAGAGTCCCAAAGGAGTTACATTTATCTTACACGAGTACATTTTGCCAGAAAATTGCCCCCAAATTCATCAGTCTCTTGGGGAACTTCAAACCAGTGAAGAACTTCAAACACAGCAGTCTCTTGAAAGAATCCTCTGTAAGTATTCAAACTGTCCCAGCTACAGAGAACCTCCAAAAGCCTGGAGCAGCTCACGGTTTCAGCCACCTCTGGATCAAAACCAGTTTGGACCATGTAACTTATCCAGTATGTTAAATTTCACAGAAGATTGAAACTACATTTGTTTTGCTGCTGTCTTCTGGGCTACATTTCAGTGGCCTTGAGGACCAACCCCAAGGTCAGTTTTGCCACTTCCTGACTTGCTTACATGTGCCCTGAATTGGTCCTGTGGCCCAAATTTGGCTTTTACAAGAGAACACTCATCTGTGTCCTGCACACAGCAAGGGCTTTACACGCTGTGCAGTCAGACCTCAAACCCCATTCCTCATCCAGAAGTCTCCATCTTTCCCCTCTGCATTTGCAAGTGGACAGCCTGCTTGGGAAGCCTTCCTAGGGCAGCCCTGGCAGCACCTACATCAGCAGCTGTTGGCATTGGTAGTCAAGCTGCCTACAAGCAAAAGGACTATGGGAACAGAAACCCTAACCTCTAAATTAAATGCAGAAAAAAGCAGATTCAAAAAAATGTTGTGCCTATATGTAACAGAAGCTCTGTTGCCTTCAGATGCTCTATGGTTGGTGGAGAAAAATCACCATGTGAGCAAGTGCCTTGGGATAAATTATTCACATGCAATAATTTATTTACTCCCATTTTCAATAAATGTTTTGCTTTTCTATTAACATTTTTTTAATACTGTGGTTTTCTACATATCCAGGTGTTTGACAGGCTGGAGGAAAACTTGTAAATGCTTCCCACAGCTGACCTACTGAGACCAAAGTGACTGGGAGGGAGTCCACAACTCTTTCATCTGACTTCTGTTGGTCAACACACTCCTCCGGAAGTGCTGCAGAAGATATAGCTAAGGACAGCTTTTAGACTCCAGAAAAGCACCAGAGCAGCTCCTTCTCACTTCCTTGCATAGGGTGAACAGAAAGGAATATTATGCTTCAGCTGGACTACTCTTTTGGAATTCTCTGAAATAAATACTATAAGAAAGATGGCAATATCCTAGATATCTTATAATTGCATTTGATTTCCTCTCCTAGCTATATACTGACATTATGGTCCCTCAATTACTTCCTCATCTTTTGTTTATTTATAGCCCATCTCACTAATCTTATTTATCCATTTGATTTGGAAAGCGAGAACTTGGCTGGCAGCTGGGCTGGGCTATCTTAAACTTGGGGTTTAGGTTAAATATCTAATACCTGTTCTTGCAACCTACAACTGATTTTATACAAACTTTTTTCCCCTCACTAGTGCCAATAAAGGCTGCTGAAGGAGGAGAAAATGTTTGGGTTTTGGGGGTGTTGGGACAAGAAGCAGAAGGAGTTTTTATTCTATTCACAGCACAAAATATGCTCAGCTTTTAAGGAAGTGTGTGTATTTGTTGGCTTGTAATTTCCAAGCATGTGTTTTAGCAGGAAGCAGAAGTGGAGACACAGCAGTAGTCTAACAAAGAAAGATCCATTAACTTGACTTTTTTTACTTTCTACCAGATTGCAATTTGCTCACTAATTGAGGAGTGGTAGTTCCTGGTAGCTGGAAAACAGAGCTACAACCTGGTATCAATCTTCTTTTGATGGAAGGCAGTGGTGGCTATGGGCTATTTTGACACTTGACTACCTGTCATCCAGCATTGGTATCCAGCCTTACTAACCGCTGCCATAGCTGCAACTACTTTTAGTGAAGGAGATTTTTGAAGCAGAAATATTGACCAGTCATACAAGACTGGCCTAAGCCATGGAATGATGGCATTGACAACATCCTGGTTGAGTGCTACAGAAGCACTAGAAACATACATTTTTTATATCTCCTGAAGAGTAAAATATAAGCTCCAGAAATTGTTTTTGACAAATTTGGGAATATGTGTTGATATCTCAGGATCAATTTTTAGTGGGTATAGAAAGGTAAGGTCATTGGCCAAGCAGATATATTTCCCCTGTACACCTACATTTGAAATTCAGCAGGAAATTTCTCAACCCTGTTTTATCATTCCTTTTCTTAAGCCAAGAAAGACATTTGAAACTCAGCTCTTACCATTGCATTTCTATATCCAAATACCAAAAAATTGGAGATGTATTTTCCCAGCTGGCTTCTTATTGCATTAGACAATGCTGTGCTACTTGATCAATTGAATACTGATAGTTTTTACTGCACTTATATTTGCCAATTTTGTAAACACTTGGTGATGTTACTCTCCAGGTGTTGAGTTCTGCTACATGAAGACCCAAATTTAGTATCTCTCTAATAAAGTTCAATCTTTTCAATAAACTTTAAAGGATGTTTTCATTAGATTTCAGGGGGAAATCACATGAGTAAAGAGAGATACAAATTTAATAGATGTAAGCCTTGTTTCTCACAAGCTGAAACTGTAAATACACTGGTTGCCAACTGGATTCTGCCCGAAGGAAAACACGTTCTGCTTTCAAAATATCTACATAATGAAAAGTGACTATACAAGCTACCTAGCTTGAAGATATCACTGGCTGTGCAAACCAGGTCCCTCTCACTCAGGTTTCTCCAGCTTTGTTTGAATTAATTTTATCCTCCAAAAAGCCTAAGATTGTGACTGAAAGAGAATTATGCAATGTGAGTAGTTTTAATTTTGAGTGCTGAATGAAACACATACCTAAAGTCCTGCATTACATCACAACCCCTGAACTCTTAAAAAAAAGTTCTTAGGGCATAAAAATAAACCCACACATTCTCTGTGGAAAACAATGCCAGCTACTAAAGTAACCAGTGAATGTCACCCACAGAAAAAGGTACCCTGGCACGCCAACCTGAGTGTACACATATTACAGGCCCAGCTATGTGAGCTGGCCCTTCACCTCAGCCTTCTGGAGTGGGTTCTCCACCTTGATTGTGTGCTAGCAAAGAATTTTCCCACTCTCCACAAAGCTGGGTCCTGGAGCGAATGGCATTTGCATGAAGGACACTTCCTTCATGACTCTCTAAGCTCCCTTGCAAGAAGTTCAGAATCAAACATAAAACCAACAGACATTATTCTGCCTGCAGCAGAAATGTAGAGTTCAAACAGATTTGTTTAAATGTATTTAAGAATTGTGGTAAGATATTTTAGAACATTGTAGCACACATGTGTTAGCACAAACCCAGCCAATTAGGGTAAAACATTCTGGATGTTTTATTCCCGTTAACCCAAACATCAACAAGCAATCTCTTCTGGGTTACTGCTAAGATGTCAGTGTTCTAGATTTCCATTTTAAGTGTTCAATGAAAAAAAAAATCGCTTAAAAATTTAGATTACAGAATGACCCTGACTAAAGTAGATTAAAATTGGAAAAGTTGCGGTTGAATATATTATAAGAATTTGTTTTCTATAAAATATGTTAGTGGGAAATTCATGTAAATCTATCTCATTTTCTGACTTTGTAAAATAAAAACAGTAATCTAAATGTTAAAGTCTTAAGCTGCGGTTTTTATATTAAGGATAAAAATCTTGAATTTAGTAAAACTTAGATTCAGTTAGGTATGAAGATTCCAATTAATTTTACTGAATATTACTCATATGTGAAAATATCTCTTGGCGCCTTTGCAATCCTAGACAAATTTTCCTGTCCCAAAATTTTCCTAAGAGCCACAAGTTCAAATTTATCATTTCTTTTATTGACCCACAGAATTGCTGTGATAATTTTATTCATTTAACCATTTAAGATTCTGATATATTTTCCTGTAGTTATGTATTTATGGCTATAGCACTGAAAGCAGAAAATCAGCATTTGTATCAGCCTCCCCACCCTGTGGTACCTGGGGAGAACTGGAGGGTTTTCCCTGGGCTCACCCAGCAGCCCCAGACAAAGGCAGAGCAGCCCAAGGACCGTGGCACCAGTGAAGCTGAGAGGCCAGAAATGGTGTTACTGACAACAGGAGGCAGCAGAAAAGTCTTTCAGGTTTGTTAGCAAGGGTATTTTACAAAAAAAGGCTGACCCAGAGGTAAGGACAGCAATGAGCTCCTTAGGAGTGCCAAGACAAGGGGAACAAGGGGAGTTCTGTACACCAGATAGGGAGCCAGAGAGAGGTACACACTCACAACACAATCATATTAGTTTAGGATCAGTATCAAGTTTTTGATTCCAACAGAAAGGTTGGGGGATTATTAAAAATGCTGTTTAATTACTGTTACTACTTTCCCTGTAGTGACTACCTTCCCTGTTAAACCTCTTGTTTCTCATTCATTATGGAACAAAAGACCAAGCATTTAAAATACTCCTTTGTCACCAAGACCTGTAAGATAAACTGCTGCCCTACTCCTTTCCTATTAGGGCAAAATAAAATAAAATATTCTCATCCAATTATACTGGAAATGCTATCTTGTTGAAATAGCTATGAGCTATGATTTGGGAGCATCTATGCTCAATATTCATTCTTCTTTGCTAGAATATTTTTTTTAAAGTCTGCACTGTCAGGAAGTGTAAAATCCATGGTTCTCATGTGCAGCTCTTTTACCAGTTTCTCTCTACTGTTGCATCCGTACACTTGAGGAAGAGGCTGGGATTTCTGGTATCATGTTACCCCAGCCTCCACCAAGAGGTTCTTACCACAAAGGTACTTTCATCATTACTGTTGCTAGTGGAATTGCAAAGTGTCAGAAACTGTAAAAAGGGGGTGGGGTTTTTCTTTGTTCGTTTGTTTGTTTTGAGGAAGAAAAGAAAAAAACCTAACAAAAGCCCACCACAAAACTTACTCCAGGCAGATCTTTAGTTATTCTTACAATGTATAACAGGGCCCAGTCTGGGCTCATATCTCAATAGATTACAATCCACAACATCTCACATTTGGCAAAAGTGCCAATTCCTCAGAGCTACAAAGAACAATATATATACTTAAGTCCATACTCACCTCAATCAGTCTGTGTCTGCGCATTCTGTGGGGGATTTAGAGGATGCACAGGTCATTGTATCAGAGAATTGAAGAGACATATTACAGTACATTATGCTGGGCTTCACCTGGACTGGACACACATGAAAGAGAATTCAGCTGCCACAGCTCCCTTTGTATCTCCGTTTTTCAAATTCTGAAAACAAGCTGAAAAGGAGAAAAGGGACTCAACTTTTTTAAACCCACAAAAACTACTGAATAAAGATATAATCACAGGTTTGAATGAAGGTAAACAATGTTATCATCAAATTACAGGCAGTTTTAAACTAAATATTCTAAACGTGATATTTCCATGTTCATGGAAAATTTGTTTCCATCTACATTAATTGCATTACAGAGATTTAATGGAATGCCTGGTTAAATTGTTAGAAGAATAGGTAATATCCATATAAAAAGAAAAGAATAAAATATGGCACCTGGCAAGGTTTTAAGTTAAAAGCTTACTGTTACTTATTTTGTATTGAATTTGTATAAATGACTCAAGAAGATGTAAAATACAAATGAGAAAAAAAAATCCTATAACAAAGGAAAAATTATAGAGTAGGATTTACCAGCCATTCAGGTTTGCATTTCAACAAAACAGCCTATATCTTGGATTTGTGTGGAACTGGTTTTGAATTTAGGAATAATATCTGCACTAGATATATATTAGATGAAATACTGTACTAAAAATCACCTTATTCTTCAACAGGTTAAGGCAAATCTGATTCTTCCACACCAGATCATTGCCCTTTGTGGGCACATACATGCCTCAGTCAAAACTTACTCCACTTCTAGATATGGTCCCAGGACTGGAGGGTGATTCTGGGAAGCACTGAGAGCCGTCAGCCCAAATTACTTCTATGAGAATTGCAGACAAAAGGCTCCTCATGCACTCAGGGAGCAGAGAAAACAGATGAAGTTATACATAGTAAACCCCAGCTTATTATAAGTATGAAAATGTCTACAGATAAATTTCTGAAAGCAATTTAGTGCCTTGTCTCTGAATTTAAAATGTCTCCTTCTTCAGGAAAGCTGATTGTGCAGATGAGTCATGTGCCTTTTCATAGATATAAACAAACTATTTCATTTTTTCAAGGGGATAACCTGGAAAGCTGGTGGGTTTAGCTGGAATGCCATAAGTACATTCATGAAGGTTAAGAGCCAGATCTTGTCGTTAAGGAAATGTGTCTGTGAGAAGGTGAGCAGCCATGGAGGAAGAACTCAGTAAATTCTTGTTTAAATCTTTCATCTCTTTATTTTACTAGTTCAAGAGAAAAGGCATCACTCCTATACGTATATATAATAGTTGGTAATTACAAGAGAGTAAGCTTTCAGTCACAGGACCTTGTTCACTAGTGACTGGAGCTACACCATTAGCCACATGGTGAAAGGGTTTTCACCAGATGGCAATAGCTGCAGCAAGGGCTATTCATTTCACTTATTTTCTGTAGAAGACCTCACATCCTTATATGCTTAATACTTTTTAAAATTTTTACTTACTATCTTGTTGTCTTCCCCAACTCAGTTTAGCTCGTCTTTTTCTTGTGAAGCAGCTTTGTGTGAGAATTAATTTTGACATGTTTGTAGGTTATCTACCACTAAGCCACAGGAAAGCCAAAGTTGCTTTTCTGCTTTGTGGTCTCCAGATGGTGGAGGGTGAAAAGTTGTATGAATTAAAGAATTCTGGAGAATGAGGTAAACACTGCCTTGTCATAAAGTATTACTTTTCCATCTTTTAAATTACCCACACTGGTGTGGTTCATGTAGCTCAGTGGTGACACTGAACAAAGTAGATGATAATAACTTCACAATGACAGCACCTCTCTTT